>JAUCMX010000014.1:7008232-7125732 GCA_033459395.1 Hemibagrus guttatus | reverse complement strand
TCTACTAGTGTCTAAGTAAGGACACAAATTCCCTGGTGAACTGTTATGTCAGACTTATAAATTGACCAAAAACAACATATTACAAGCTTCTGATTTCAGCTAGATAAGTTTACGGGTATAACAACTGGTGTCTATTTGATAACCTATGTGAGATACGTTCATTATAGTAAAGAGGATTCTTTTATGCGGCAAACCAAATAAAAGCAGTGCAACAAGAGCTATTTTGTTTAATATTTGAGACCAATTACGGGTACCATGCTCGGCTATTTGTATCAACAGAGCACTTTTTATAATAAATGAAAAGGCCCATAAATAGCTCTTCAATTTCTGTTGAAGCGCTACGTGATCCATCTCAAAGCAATAGGTGAATGTATTAAATATGTTTTGATAAAAGGAACAAGGCAAAACATTTTTGACCAGCATTCAAGGATTCAAAGAATTCTGCTGTGAATGATGAATGAATGACATGGTCTGCATTTGAGTGCATTTTTATCACCTAAAATTGAGGGAAAACATTTATATTAATGTTATGCTATTTTATTTGATTTGATTCCATTTCATTTTTTCTCCCACTTATAGACAGTAAAGGCTCCTGGCAAAATGAATGACTTGGCCCTTGATTTAAAAAAAAAAAGGAAAGTATAGCCTATGGTGAAAAAGTATGAATATGTCTAGACTAGAATAGAATTCTTATAAATAGAACAGTTCCTCCTCCTTAACCAATTAGACGAAGGTGATGTATTATACAGCTTTATTCGAGAGGGTTAGACACATTTAAAGCTGAGTACTTAACTGGTGTAATCCAAGTCTCTGTTGAACAAAGTATATTAATTCCCAGGTCACTTGTAGTTACACTTCAATAAGCACTTTAGATGAAAGGGATCTAATATTTAGCAGTCTTACTTTCAGATCAAATGTACTAAGCATTTGTTATGATCCAATATTATGTTAATTAGATTACTACAATAAACTTTCTAAAATGTTCTATCACACTTTTAATATGGTGGAACCTAGGTGGCATCTCAAGTAAGAAGGCAGACAGACAGTTTAGCCTTTTTGCCTGCTGCCTGCCCTTGTCTCTGGATTGTCAATGAATAAATGATGAGCTGTTGTTTTCTGAACATCACTTGCATGCTTTACCTCTATTTCTTCTTTAATTGGCAGCTGGCACATGCCCATCACTATACAGCTACACATCTTTCAGGCTTAAAGTTGTTGCATGATAACATTTAACACTATGAATTATTTTCCTATTCACTTCTCCCATATACAGTACCTGTTCTTATAATACGGAATAGCCCATTACATGACAATTCATGACAATTTTAATATAAAATATAACACAACACTTGAAATAGAATTTTGCTAATCCAGACATACTCTCTTTGAAATTCTAACTTAAAAATAATTTCTAAAAAAGTTATTTTGAATTGTCTGAGACAGCATTCAAAGACCTGAAATGTCAGTATTCTTTCTACAGTTGTACCGTATCCTTCCATGACTTCCATGCTGCTTTATTATGGTATCTTTAAAAAAAAGACATACCCCATTTCCAAGGCTTTAGTATGAGCACATGAGCTTCAATAACTTCAAAAGAAGCAGACATGATATAACTACACTTATTACCATACAGCATCATTAAAGCCACATTCTTAAATCAAAATGAAGGCAAATTTGCAAATATGTGCTTTTGTATTAATAACCAATTAGTGACAGCAAATGACCACATGACATAGGCTAATTACATGTTAATTTTTAGCTATTAAATCAGCAATTTAATGAGGCAACACAAGGCAGATCTTGAAGATACCGTTGTGTGGCATGATGAGGAAGATGGCATAAGATTACAAAAATGTATTTATTTAGTGCGCTATTGGTATTAGTTATTTATATAGCATTTAGTGCGCTATTGGTATTAGTTATTTATATATTATTTAGTGTGCTATTAATCAAAATGAAGGCAATGCTAATGGGGTATGCTATTAGTATAAACAAAATTTTTAAACTAAAAAATAAGAGTGTATACTTGCAGTCTACTTTTTATGTGCTTAACAGAGATATACTTAACAAAATTCTACTTAAATATGCTTGGTTTATACTGACAAGTACACAAAAAGTCTACATGTATTTACTCTATACTTGTACATAATTGTTTGATCGAGTTATACAGTATAATTCTTCTTCTTCTTCTTCTTTCGGCTTTTCCTTTCAGGGGTCGCCACAGCGAATCATCTCTCTCCACCTATCCCTATCTTCTGCATCCTCAACACTTGCACCAACTAGCTTCATATCCTCATTAATTCCATCCATATACCTCCTCTTTGGCCTTCCTCTTTGCCTCCTGCCTGGCAGCTCCATGTCCAACATTCTCCTACCAATATACTCACTCTCCCTCCTCTGAACATGTCCAAACCATCTTAATCTGGCCTCCCTAACTTTGTCCCCCAAACGTCCAACATGAGCTGTCCCTCTGATGTACTTATTCCTAATCCTGTCCAACCTTGTCACTCCCAAAGAGAACCTCAACATCTTCAGCTCTGCTAACTCTAGCTCTGACTCCTGTCTCTTCCTCAGTGACACTGTCTCTAAACCATACAGCATGGCCGCTCTCACCACTGTCCTGTACACCTTCTCCTTGATTCTCGCTGATATTTTCCTATCACACAGAACTCCCGACACCTTTCTCCACCCATTCCAACCTGCCTGCACTCGCTTCTTTACCTCTTTCCCACACTCTCCATTACTCTGGACTGTTGACCCCAAGTACTTAAACTCCTGTACCTTCTTCACCTCTTCACCCTGTAACCTTACTGTTCCACTTCCCTCCCTTTCATTCACACACATGTACTCAGTCTTACTATGACTGACTTTCATTCCTCTTCTCTCCAGCGCAAACCTCCACCTCTCCAGGTTTTCCTCCACCTGCTCCCTGCTCTCACTACAGATCACAATGTCATCTGCAAACATCATTGTCCAAGGAGACTCCTGTCTGACCTCCTCTGACAACTGGTCCCTCACCATAGCAAACATGAAGGGGCTCAGAGCCGATCCATGATGCAGTCCCACCTCCACATTGAACTCCTCTGTCTGACCTACAGCACACCTCACCACTGTCCTGCTCCTCTCATACATGTCCTGCACCACTCTGACATACTTCTCTGCTACTCCTGACTTCCTCATACATGAGTTATACATTATAATTAAGTATTAATAAAGGCTACTAAATACTTATTTTTTAACATACCTTAAAAACTTAGGTAGTTAGGGTAGTAGAGAGTAGCTTAGAGTAAATAGTTCATGGGTGAAACCAAATCTGATCAATCTTTTGTGTACACAGTGCAACTATCCCACAAAGAAAAAGATCTGGCTGATTTTATTGACATCCAAGGTGTGAGTGGATTGTAACAGACCGGCTTCTATAATGAGCCAATATCAGAATATATAATAGTAAATCATATCATGGAGCATTGAGTCACATAGCATTTCCTGTAATACATAAATCATTGGCTGCAAAACTGGACAATGATATCCAAACAGAATGCCTGGAACACACACCTTTGCTCTTCAACACACACTTTTACGTTGGCCTGTTAAATTTACATGTCAAACACGAACACATGATTTCACATGGGTCTGAACCGTTTTTTTACAGTGTGAAATATAGACAAAATGATTACAGAAAAAAGGACAAAACTATCAGATAAATCTCAATCTGTCTAATCCAAAAAAAAGTCCTTCAAAGTAAACAATACTTTTTTCTTTTTTTTTTGCACTGATTGTGTATGTCATTATCTTCCATTCATCACATGCCACCCGGTTCTGGATCAGTGACTGTTGGGAGGAAAACGAGAACCTCATAATGGCTTTGCTCATCACATTAATGAGAGAAAAATAAAGCATGATAAAGACAGATGATCTCTAATTGGGTGAAGACTAAATGGTGCATCACCTCTTTGGTGCACGTCTTCATTTGTTGGCAGCCCAAACACGGCCTTGTTTGGTTGGGTGTGTATTATTGCACTGTATGATATGATTGATCAAATCATTATTGTCCATAATTAAGGACAGATCATGCGCTTTAATGAAAATGTTACAATTACATTGTTTGTGTGTGTGTGTGTGTGTGTAGGAGCACATACAGCCTCTTTTCATGATTTAATCATGATCCAAAAAAGAGAGAAAAATTCAGAAAGTATTATTGTCTATTTCAGCCTAAAACAAACCATCTGGATTTACAAAGCGTTATTAAATTTTTGATAGTTTCATGTGTTCATGTATACAGTAATTGTGATTTTTTTTGTAGAGTTTTTTTTTTTTTTTTTTGCAAAAATAGACCTGGTCATATCAAATTAAACAATTTTTGTCTTTACATTCAGGTAAATTCTATTTTTATTCATTAACACCTACAAATCCTAGGTCTGCACACTAATTTCACAGCCATACGTTCAAATGCACTGCTCTGAACGGTACATTAAACAAGAAACATAAGAATAGACTGAGCAAACGAGAGAGAGAGAGAGAGACTGATGCTGACAGATTGAATGTGTGTATGGAGAAGATGGTGTGCTCAGTGTCAAAGAAGAAATGAACTTGAGAAGATGAGTGCACTTTTATAACAACGACTTAATGAGAAGCATAAGGAATGGGAAGGAAAGAGACAGGAAAAAGCAGGATAGCAAAGAAAAACGAGGAAGAAAGACAAAGAAGATTTACAGATTTTAAAGACAGATTTTTGGTCTATTTTCACCAAGTATGCTAAATAATGTTTTGTATAAGATTATTATCATTTCTGAACTGTGAATATTGTAAAATTCTTGTAGAGAAGCTGTTAATATTCAAGTACTAATACTCAGCTTGTATTAACATTATAAGTAAATAAATAAATAAATAATTTGTTTGTTTATTTAGACTAATGAAATTAAATGATGGAGTCTATTAAATTTAAAAATACATTACATAGGAATTATTTTGTTTGGTTTTGTTTTTAATTATGAATTTTTCAAATAAGTTGCTTATGGCCAAATATAAAAAATAATCTTTCCATTGATAAGATTATTCCCAGAATATTATAAATGACAATACAATGTACCTGTAACTGACCATCATTAATTTAAAGTCTATTTGACCTTACAAGGTCAAATCCCCTCCATGACTGGCTAGCTTCCAGACATTGTAAAACACCTAACTCTGCAACTGCTAAGCTCACGTTGTCACATTATGACCAAAGAACTTGTCATTTCCTGTCCCATCCATCATCTCCCACCAGTTCATTCTCAATTAATGCAATTAGAGGACAAAGGCAAACCGTTCACCCGTGACAGGGAGTAATTATGGCAGATAAACCGTAGGGGTGCCAGGAAGAGATGTATCATCACTGATTGAGCAGGTCCCCAGTTCCCTATTTCTTGTGACAGGGGATCATACATCTTAATGAGACACCAGGACAAAGAATAAGTGCTAATCATTCAATGACAGAGACACAAGATTTCTCAAAACTACTCTTTGACTACACATAGTTTACTCTTGATTTAACTTACAAATTAGTTCACAATTCATCGACCTCACGACAAATGAATAAACATTTTTCATGTCCATAACATACAACAAGAATTGCGAATTGCTTCACTGCAGCTCTATAGCTCATATATATATATATATATATATATATATATATATATATATATATATATATATATATATATATATATATATATATATATATATATATATATATATATATATATATACAATGTTTCTCATTGTTCATGTAAAAGTAGGTGCTGTGCAGGTAAACCTCACTCCCCTGATCTCAAGAGGCGAACTAGCGACAGATGCTAGTGGCTGCAGACTTTAGCCTCCTTGTTAGTGCGCCCACCTCCCATGCTGGAGACCCGCGTTCGAGACCCACTTGGAGTGGTTGCAAGCAGGACCTGAGGGGTTTACATTCATATATCCCAGCTTGTTAGGAATTCATGGCCAGAGTGCAGGGTCAGACATGATACACTGTCCCTGGAGCAGAGAGGGTTTAAGAGCCTTGCTCAAGGGCCCAAAAGTGGCACTTCACCTTATATAAGTATATTACACAAGGAAGTCATTATTTTGCTACACATTATTAGCTAATATCATTTGTTCATTGAATGTTACCCTGGAGTTCACGTGTTTACTTGGAATTCATGTAGACTGCACGTTTATTTATTTGACTATTTTAGGGTTTTTTTAGGTTTTTTTTTTTACTAGACAGTTAGACAATTGCCTCTATTAAGTAATTTGTCTGAAAAAGTTCTTCAGTATTGAAGTCCTTTTTGTCAAGCTAGTGTGCAAGATCAACTTGTAATTTCGTTGTTTTATATTCTATAACTTGTCACTAAGATTCAACATGATCTCACACATGAGAAGCAAGAAGGCACGATATCCTTTTTTTCATTTTCAAGGTGTGCATCTTGTCTATAATCCTGAATGTAAGCAGGAACTGTCTCGTGAGTAAGCACTCAGATATGAAGCTCACAGGAAAAAGACCTCATTCATTAATGTAAATGTTCATCTGTGAGAGATGCATTTAATGTTCATTCATTTATTCATTCATTCATCCTGAGTAACTGTCTAGTGAGGATCACTGTGCTTTAAAGAAGGCTATTGATTCGCTTTTATTATAGCAAATATCACAAAAAGTGTGCTTGTGGGATTAAACACAGTCTCCTGCACTTCTCTTAGGTGATGTAGAGGATGAACAAGTATAAGTAGATTACTATCACAATGAACACAGATAACACACACAGAAACCGTTTCTTCAGGGCTCTCTGTCTGTGTCACACACATAATAGTCCTAAATGACAGAGATAATCTGAGACTTGTGTGTGTGTGTGTGTGTGTGTGTGTGTGTATGTTTGTGTGTGTGTGTGTGTATCTAGAGCCATCCACTGAGCTAAATTATATAATCCTTATCTTCCTTCACTTCATGCCTAACACACAGACCATGTCCCATGTTTAAAAGATGATGCACAGCTATATCAGTGATTCCTGAAGGTTAAAAAAATCCTGATAGAAGTTTTTTATTGAGTCACTGTTGTCAAGAATAGAAACACTCAAGCATAACACATTGTTCAGGGCATTAAAACAAATGTACAGTATGCATAACTCATTCTGAGGCTTTACTCATCTTAAATATCACTGAGAAAAAGTATATACTGGATACCGTCCGTAGAGTGCCACTTTGTTTTTGACACGTTTTTCATTTATTTGTTTATAGCTTACATCGCTTCACTGAGCAACGCGAGGAGAAAAGAAATGTCAGAGCGCTGCTGGTTGTGGCCCGGAAATTTTTTTATCATGTGTTCACTGAGGGTGCAATAATTACGCTCATCATAGCATAAAGATAAAATCGTAATTGCGTTCGGCTTTACGAGCACAGCGAGCTAATGAAAAAAATGACATCTGTTCTCCCTGTTCACCGGACCTCGTTAAAACAGGAGGAATTCCTTTGCAACAGAGGAATTAAACGCATACAAAAGCTTGAACTAATTAAGGAAGAGTGTGTGTTCTCTCTCTCTAAGTGTGTGTGTGTGTGTGTGTGGTGTGTGTGTGTGTGTGTGTGTGTGTGTGTGTATGAATTTGTGTGCTGGTTGAATACCAAATTGGAACTACAGTGTGGCAATTATTGTTGTAACTTTTAAAGTTGTAAGTTAGAACAAAGAAAATCTTGACTTCAGTGTGTGTGTGTGTGTGTGTGCGTGTGTGTGTGTGTGTGTGTGTGTGTGTGTGTGCGTGTGTGTGTGTGTCCACTTGTCCTGTGTTTAGGCTTTGAGCAGTTATAGATTATTTATATCTCTCCTGTGGCTTTGTCTCATTGCAGAGGCTTATTGTGCCTCTGTGTTGCCTCCTTCGTGTGTGTGTGTGTGTGTGTGTGTCCACTTGTCCTGTGTTTATTTCCTGTTTTTGATCCTCACTCATGATTCCTGTTTCTCGATTAGGGGATTATTCTGGTTTAATGTCATCTGCCTGCTTTCTGTTTCGTGCTGCTGACTGTGGCATTGATTGATTACTGGATCTGCACTACCATGTTGAGTACACACACACATGTCCTGCAAATTCCAAGTAGAATTTTAAAAAAATTGCACAAAGCCTAACAGACTAATACTGTCTTTTTAATGCTTAATCACTAATGATATGTTTACGGCTGTGAATAAGACATTTGAAGTGTTTATGTTTAACGTTTCTCTCAGTGTACAGACTTGTGTGACTATCTAGAAAGGTTCCATTCAGAGTTTGCGAAGAAGAGCGTTTACTATTTTGCTTTATGGACCAGATTTTCTGGCCACTATTTTTCCTCATAAGGCTTTATAGACTTGCTCTGGATTAATATCAGCAAAATATTTCAAAGAAACACAAGCATTCCAAAAAGAGGATGTTTAACATTTGCCTTTGTCTACTTCAGTGCTCAGAATCCACTGATGTTTCTAGTCAGAGTTTCACCTGAAGTAAGTAAGTAACCTATATTATACACATTACTGCTACCTACATATACATTACTGCTGAGTGAAATTCTTTCTTCACATATCCCATCCTTGGAGATTTGGGGTTAGAGCACCTGGACCATTAGGGGGTATGGGGTGGGGTGGTTTTAAGGGTGTTTCTAAAGGGCCCAACGATGACCACCGCCAACATGTTAATTGATAAAAAAAACGTATATGCTTATTTGTTCATTCTTATTTTTTCATTTGAAACAAAAATCTGACATCTGCTTGGTGAATAAGTTGCAAGTGTGCAAGAAGAATCAGATAGGATGTGGGTTCTTCATTGTTGGTTTCCTCGTAAAGAAATCTATTCTTGCACTTGCTAAAACATATAGCTCAATAAGCCCAATAATGTTTTTTTGTTGTTCATAGGTAGCTCGAAATTAACAGAGTGAAGAGGTATGTATCATGTGAAACTCAAAACAGTAAGATCATCAACTTATTGACGTCTCCTCTGTCTAATCCAGCTCCACCCTTATTAAATAATGTCTCCTCATCCTCTGACACATCACTTCAAGGCTCTTTTCAGTTTTGCCATCTTGTAGAACCATAGGTGTCAGCTAAGCCTCTCTTATTAATGGCCAAAGTTTCTGTCTAGATGGTCTATACTTCTATAACTACCTGCAACTATAGAAAGGACAAAAATCCACATAATGCCTGTCATCCTGCTTGTCAGGAAAAACTCATATTGTCTCACTGTTTTGTGGGCTAGTGTCAGGCACTGTGGTTTAGCAGGGCTGGCTTCAGCAAAGAACTCTAATCATGTGGCAAAGACAGTACAGGAAGGTCTGTGGACATTTGAGATTGCATTCTATATGCAAAATTGGAATTGTGCCCCAGTCTCAATTCAAGTCTCCAGCTTTCTTAAATAGATATTTCCATAAGCTTGAGCACGATTCAGATTTTTAATGAAGTTTGGTTCTTAATTCTTCAATAGAAGTGCTGGCACAACATTTATCATGTTATACAGAAAGCAGTAGGTGACTTTCACTTCACTGCCAGCAAGTCAAATGGATGTGCAGGTGCCTTCTCTCCTGATAGCGGCGTTGGATTTGGATTCTGCACTGAAAAAAAAATCCAAACAAAAGCTGTAGACCTTCAGGCAATGTCTGAGGCTCTGACTGATTGTGTCAACAGCAACAATGAACATGTGTACTGGGAAGTTGCATCTTCCATCAAGCCTTCGCTCCCTCTCTCATCAGCTATTGTCTTGTGCATTTACTCTGACAGGTATCATGTCTTTACATCTGGTTTACAACACAGAATACTCAGAGCCGGCCTCTTCTATATGGATGGATCTCTTCACTGCAAGCTTGTTCCCAAAACTTAGCCATAAATCCCCTTTCCATTTTTTCATCCATGGACAAAGATCTCTGCATAGAACTCTATGGTAATCCTGTGCTTCACACTGCTTTCTTAGTGTCTGTACAACAGCTTATAGTGGAGACATTTAACAAATAACCAAATGTAAAGATGTAAATATTTTCACAAGAATTTGGCCCTGGTGATGCATGGACATGGAAATAAACATGAATAGTGAACGCAACCAGTCAAACCAGTTGCAAACTACATTTCTACAGTTTCTGACTCTGAGAAATAAAGGTATAAATGGTATTTATTCATATTGCCACTGGATTGTCTTAAATATCAAGCTTAAATAAAAATATATTTTAATTATATGATATATTACATATCAATAGATAGATAGATAGATAGATAGATAGATAGATAGATAGATAGATAGATAGATAGATAGATAGATAGATAGATAGATAGATAGATAGAACTTTATTATCATTGCAAACTACAGGTACATAGCAACGAAATGCCATTTAGCTTCTACCAGAAGTGCTTAAGTTGCTTTCAGCTGCTCCCTGTTCGGGGTCGCCACAGCGGACCAACTGGTCCGCACAACAACTTGGCAAATGTTTTACGCCGGATGCCCTTCCTGACGCAACCCTCCCATTTTTCCAGGCTTGGGACTGGCACTGCATTCAGTGGCTGGGGTTGAGGCATTGGCTGGGAATTGAACCCGGGCCTTCCGCACGATAGGCAAGAAACCTACCACTGAGCCACCAATGCAGAAGCACAAATAGTAGAAATTGTGCAAATGAACAATTGCAGATAAATATGTAATAATAAATACATAATAAATAAATAAATAAGGTTATGTCAATTAATATGTGCAAAGAAAGGTATGTGCAAGTTGTATTACAGCACATAATGTATAAAGAAAAATATAATGATATATACGTGCAATATGTGTGCATTGTGCACATTGTATGTAAAGCAGTAACAGATAATATACAGTGTATACACATCTATGAATTAACAATTATGTACATGTTATTATACAGAGAAGATGTAGCAGAATGTACAGTCATATATGATGACTTAATGAGTTTTCTAGCATATGTTGTTTCTCAACCATTCACGCTGATGATTCCTGTAATAATTCTACTGAACTCTGAACATTTGAGGCAGTGTAAATAATTTCATACATTTTAATTAGATCTAAATGAATTAATTAAAATCATTTCCTTTATTTTACTCTGTGGTTTTAATTAGTGACTTTTACAGACAGTTAGTTTTGCCATCTTTATCTTTTATTGTTTCACAGCGTCGCTTCCTTTCCTTTGGGTCATTTCTGTTTATTATTTTGTTTATTACTGTCCCTACAGTGATCAGTCCCTATCTCAAAGTGAATAATAATAATAATCTAACTAATAATGAAAACCTCTACAACTGATATTGAATTTAGCAGACGTGCAAAAACACAGGGAATATGTTACCGTGATCAGGTCAGATCTCTAAGGTGTGCTAATTAAGCACTCTCTGTCTACATTAGCTTATTCCTCCTGTTCAATTTTCTCTTTTTATTTCTTGTTCTTGCTTCCTAATCACAATGTCTTTTGCTACAGTCAATGACACAATGCTTCCTGCTAATGCGCCTTTTTCTCCATAACCATCTTCTCTCTTTCTCATTCTCTCTCTCTCTCTCTCTCTCTCTCTCTCTCTCTCTCTCTCTCTCTCTCTCTCTCTCTCTCTCTCTCCACTTTACTAAGCCTTCTGAGACACCTTGGCCCTCACATTCAATATCCACTAGCACTTTAATACCTACGTTATTGCAACCTTTATGATTCCAGTGTTGCGTAAATTGAATGTTTTCACTGAAGCAGCTGCACTCACTGGGAATTCACAGGATAACCTAATCTGGTCCCTTTTCAATTTTACAGAAGTGGCTGACCCTTGCAGCCTTGAATTTTTACCTTGCACTCTCTCTCTCTCTCTCTCTCTCTCTCTCTCTCTCTCTCTCTCTCTCTCTCTCTCTTCCTCTCTCTCTCTCTTCCTCTCTCTCTCTCTTCCTCTCTTCCTCCTCTCTCTCTCTCTCTCTCTCTCTCACGTGATATGAGGTATAAGATCATTAGGCCACCTTATAAACTCTAATGTCAAAAGGGCAAAATTACCCTTTTAAATATTTTATTGACTGGAACAATAAAAAAAAAAATAATACATTTCCTATTAAGCAACCAGTATCCAGTCCCAAGATCTCTAGTGGGAAAAATGAGTAATATTTTTAATGTCATACATACTGTATACACGTAAATATATACTGTAAAACATGGTAATGGGCTTTTTTCAAATGTCAATTTTTGATGAGTAGCCTAAAATTCCCGGCTTTGGCTAGCAGTAGTGGAACATGATATCCCTTCTATAAGATTCTGTGTATTAAAAATATGTTTTGAGATGGTTTTCTGCTCACTACAGGTGTAAAAACTGTTTATTCAAGTTACTATAGCTTTTCTGTCAGCTACAACCAGTCCAGTTCTCCTCTGTCCTCTTTCATCAGCAAGGCATTTCAGTCTCCATAACCACCTCTTACTTGATGTTTTTTGTAGATATTTTTATATCTTTCGCAATGTTTATCTCTTTTTTTTCTCTTTCTACCAGGAGACCAGCAGTGCGTAAAATACTCACACCTTTTCCCCTATTTTTGACTCGTATCTACATGACTTTATGCATTGCCCTGCTGTTTTACAATTGGCTGATTAAATAATTGCCTGAAGGTGCACGTATTCCCAATAAAGTGGATGTTGAGTGTATTATAGTGATTATATTCAGATTGTTACTGCATCAGGCTTCCTATTTTCAGGGGATAATTACATGATGAATAGAATCTCTGACTTTTGAGGTACAATCCAATTTCCACTGACCGATTAGTATGGAAATGTCCGATACAGATTGAGAAAACAAAGTCAGATTATTTTTTATATTATTAGATATTATTTATACTGATGAAGGGGTGCTGGAAAAATGGAGCAACTGTAATTGCATTAGAAAATAAGCAGATTTTTTTGAAAAAGAAACAACTCCAGTCAGACTACCAGAGTCCACAATAATTAAATAAATAATATTGGAAACAAAAAGAAGAGAATAAATGATGAAATCTTAGCCAACTGGACAACTACTATCCCAAAGCTGCAAATTAATACAAACCCGACCGCAACTGTCACTTAAGGCTGAATGATTTTCCATAAGAGGGCTCAAATTGCCCTTTCTCCTGCCAAAAAGCAACAAAAACAGTTTGCTATTCTCAGCTAAATGGCCATAACATGGAACCTAGAGCTCTCTGCATGTGTGTGTGTGTGTGTGTGTGTGTGTGTGTGAGTGTAAAGCGTTTTTTTTTTTTTTTTGCCCCTCTCTGTTTTTGCGATGCTTGACCTAATCTTTTTTTAGTCTAATAGCTAAGAATAACTGTCTGTTTTTGCATGTGAAAGGTGTCACACTGCAGTCCTACTCTACATCCTGAGAGGATATATGAGGCTATATGTAGTTATACTATTTATATATTTCAGCAGATCTTGACTGTATGACAATATTTAGTAAATCTGTGAATAAAACTTTTACTCACAGTTGTTTTGTGAAATCATTTGGATGGATTTGGGGCAGAGAAAACATTTCTGTTGCAGATCCTGGGATGAGACTTTCAAATATGACATTAGGCTCAGGTTTAAATATCACCTTTGTTACTGTGAACCTTTGTTACTAAGGTCATTGCCCCATGCAATCAAACACCTACAGAAGCACAGCTCATGTAAATAAATTGTTCATAGAAGCTATAAAAAGCTCAAATACTCAGCAGACAGAATGGGCATGTCCATTGATTCCCTAGAGAAGATCACAACTTTATATAAACCCTGCTGTGTTTACGTCCTTGAAAAAACATACCTATTCATGCAGAAAGTCTTAGTCTGGTCTATAACATGCACAGTATGATGATGTTATTATTCCATTTTGACGTTTGGAATAATTTGATGGTCCAATGCAGATATTTTACCACTGGTGCTTGGATCTCTAAAAATTATGGATTAAAATTATATTACATTTTATTCTATTAAAAGTTGTGTATTAAAATAAAGTACTTTTCACTGCTGTGGTAGAAATGGGATTTAAAAATCCTGACAGTTTTCTTCAATTTCTCATTTATATCCTGCTAGTAAACTTCTCACTACTACCTGGCCTCTAAAACTTTTTTTTTAAATTAATTTATAATAGAGAAAAAAAAAAAATTTTAAATCCTAGTAGAGAACATTGTTGTTGTGCCTAGAGGCACAGTTGGATTATCACTTGGATATTTTGCTCTGCTTCAATGTTTAAATTCAACTAGGACTCCCACTGCAGTACAACCAACAAGATCCATTCACACTTTGTACCGAAAGTAAATCTGCCAAACTTGAGCATTAAAATTGAGCATTATACTGGAAGAATCAGCAGCAGGATAAGATTCGTGCCTCGTATACGGTAAATACTGTACATGGATACTGTACATAGATGCACATGTAGAGTAGATGAGTATTAAAAATACATTTAAAAAAATCTGTCATGTGTCATAACACAAGGAAAGAAGTTTTCAAAGAGAAGCATTTCGGTAACACTTTACAGTTGTTACGGGTAGCAGGGCTGAGGTTGGACCACTAGGAGGCTCTTAGCAGGGGTTTGTCCTGTCTGTTTGTGTTTGTGTTTACGTCGGCCATGTGTCAGTTAAGCCCTGCCCTAGCCTAATTTGTCTTGATTGATGTTCACCTGTTCCTAATGTTTCATGATTATGTTTCCTATTTATAGTCCTGTCTTTGTCTGTATCATTTGCTAGTCCTCGTTCGTGTGTAGGCCGATGTAGTGTCGCGGTTTCTGTTTCATGTTTTCTGTTCTGTGTTTTTATGTTAAATAAACCCCATGTCCACGTCAAGCTTCGCGTTTGGATCTGTTATATCCTGCCGGACACTACCGGCCGTAACAACAGTAATCCTACACTAATGCCTGAATTAATACATGGGCCATCCCCAAACTGTTGAGCATGAAATCGGCCAAAATGTCTTGGTATGCTGAAGCATTCAGAGTTCCTTTCAATGGAACTAAGGGGCCAAGTCCAACCCCTGAAAAACAACGCCTGAATTCAATGATTTAGAGGGATGTCCCAAAACCTTTGGCAGTATAGTGTAGATTTGGTTTGACCTACTCTGGTCTGAGTTCATTCAGTGTGAACAACCTTGCTGTTGTTGATAATAATAGATGGAAGTATTAAAATAACATTAAGCTAATGTTAAACAAGGCTGTATTTTGCTCATTTGTTTTATTGATTGTTATGGCTAAATTATTATGAATTAGCTAGCTACGACATATTTCGGGACGGAGTGTCATTAAGCTAGGTTACACCATATTGTTCTTCTTTTTTTTTTTTACTCTCCCTCTCTGACCAGTGATGCAAAACAGTCTGCTGAACAGTGACTCTCTTTATCTTAAAGCTACTGGTTCTCTTTTAGTCAAACAGCAGTAATGAAGCTCTGTGTTGCGAGGAAATTGGGCAATACCAACTTGTGCAAGGGGGGGAGGCTTTTAATTAAGTATTAATTCAGGTGTTAGTGCAGGATTATTGATGTACTTTTACTGTAAAGTGTGACCAGCATATCAAATGCCATTGAACACTCTCTCATTTAGAGAGTCCAGTTAGAGAAACTGCTAGAAATAAAAATTTTGATGTAACTTGTTTAAACTGAAAGATCACCCAGCCTGAGATAGTTCATCAAGACAAAATAGAAATACACTTTTCTCTGACTTTCACTTCAAACCCCTGTTTTAAAAATCTTATGACATTTGATGTTTGACTTTATGTATACAGATAGTCTTAATAGGAAGGATCAGGAATAATATGGCTGAACTTAAATTTGAAATGTCACTAAAAGAAAATGTCACTGGTTGTGTATCTGCATCAGCTTCTTTGAATATTTTTATAAAGGGCATAAAGGTCATGTCATCAAAAGAGCAGCAGTCATGGAGAAACTGAAACACATATTTACTTTCATATTTACAGATTAAAAAAAATCTTTATATAATCGCTTTATAGGTGGCTGGTTACTTTCCTCAGACATTACATGTAAAATGTATGTACATTATAAGTGTTCCTATTCAGAGATTTATGCAAAAAAAATTTAAATACATGCAGAAAGAAAGCATGCTAGGAGAAAGCGAAGAAAGAAAATTAAAAAAAAAAAAAATATGCAAATCAGTACAAATACACCTAAACTGAATTAATGTGAAAAGAGAAGAGAAAAAACAAAACAAAAGAAAGCATCTGCTCGTGGAGTTGCTTCATGGAGTTCATAGAGGAGTTGCTTCATGAAATATATACACCATGTATGTATAATTTATATATCATAAACTGGGTCCATCCATCTATCCATCTATCCATCTTATCATCTAGAGGGTCAAGGGGAACCTGGAGACAATCCCAGAGGAGTGGGCAACAATTTGGGGGATACCCTAGATATGGTGCCAACCCATTGCAGGGCACAATCACACACATTCACACACAATAGAGAATTTTGAGATGCCAGTCAGCCTACTGTCAGGACTGGGTGCCTCCATTGGTACAAAATCCAGACCCAAATGCAGGGATAAACGGAGAAACTGGAGATTTATTAATAGAATAACTAAACTGCAGACACATTAGAGAAAACTAAGCAACTAAAATACAAAAGAAGAAACACAAAACAGAAAACAGGAGGCAGCAGAAACCAGGAGGCAAAACCAGGTAACAAAGACAAGGACTCAAAGCCCAAAACACAAGCACAAGACAGGTAGGAAGGTAATTAGTGAGACATAAGGAACAGGTGATCAGGTGGGGCAAGCACATATGCAAGCACAAAACGTAAACAGAAACATATGGGAGCATAATTAGACCACCCTCTGGTGTTTTGGCAGGAAACTGTCCAGCAGTCCTTTTCTTTGGACTGAGAAGGAAACCAGAGTACCCTGAGGAAATTCCTGAAGAACATGCAAAGCTTCACAAACAAAGGGTGGAGGTGGGAATCTGCCCTCCCTACCCTGGAGGTGCAACTCAAATGTACTAACCACTAGACACCTTTTCCTCACCCACCACCCTTCATCAGTGCAATATCAATATTGTTTTCTTACTGAAAAGTTTGAACAAATTAATGTTGTTTTTGTGTAGCACACCAAATTACACCGGTGGTACTGAGGTGGTCCCAAATACACAGATAGACAAATCATTTTTGAAATTTATTTAGTTGTATTTTATGAGAAATCCTTGTATGACATGAAAAATGATTGCTAATCATTATGTTCACACATTGTTTGGATGCTATATATTTCATTCAGAGATTATGCGTTTTACCTTGAATGTTATAGACACGTCTTAATCAGGAAGACGGCTTCAACTGTCAACGATATCGTGCGAGAGAGCAATGCTGGTGCACTATTTGTTTCACCGTAAACAAAAAACTCAAAGTAATGTCAATACAGACACCAGGACACTTTCATGGCTCTACTTTTAGCTCCAAGAAGCATTATTCTCTCTCGGGTAAGGTTCTCTCTCTCTCTCTTTCTGCCAGATTTTTTTTTTAAATAACTCCATAACTCATTTCTTGCTTCATTATCAGCACTCTATCATAACATATTCTGCCAAAAAATGTTTTATTTTGTAGCTTATGTTAGAATTTATGTAGCAGCGCACTGCAGCGCATTAGCTACCACCACTTCTTCATTTTAAATAGCACTAGTTGAATTTCTTAATTAAAGTGCTAGTATTGTTTGGTTGAACTTATTGGATGGATTAATTGTAGTTTTTCTTTTTTTTTTCAAATCAATAATATAACTGAGATTTTTTAACTTTGCATTAAATCTATGTGTGTATATGTAATAACTAAGCTATTTAAAATTGACAGCTAAATAAATTGAAGTAATTTCTTAAGTATATGAGATTCCCAATAGTCAATTGCTTTATAAGTAAATGTACAATATAAAGCTCTCATATCATGTGTTTGTTTTTTCAATCTATATTGATAAATGAAGCCATCATTTAGAAAAACAATGAAACAAGTTCAACTCATATGTTATTATTTTCTTCACAACATCCTGAAACCTCCCAACAACCACATACTGCATGCTGGACAATAATTATTCTGGATGCCAAAGTCTCAGGAGTAATTTTCTAGTAATTAAACATCTTTCATTCATTCATTGTTTACCGCTTATCCGATCTACTCTCGGGTCACGGGGAGCCTGTGCCTATCTCAGGCGTCAAGGCAGGATACACCCTGGATGGAGTGCCAACCCATCGCAGGGTACACACACTCTCTCATTCACTCACACAATCGCAGGGTACGCACACTCTCTCATTCACTCACACACTACGGACAATTTAGAGATGCCAATCAACCTACAATGCATGTCTTTGGACCAGGGGACAAAACCCCCGAGGCACGGGGAGAACATGCAAACTCCACACACACACGGCGGAGGCAGGAATCGAACCCCCAACCCTGGCGGTGTGAGGTAAACGTGCTAACCACTAAGCCACCGTGCCCCCCTAATTAAACATCTTCAGAAACAAAATCCAAACGATTTACTACGAAGGCTTAATTATTGCAAGTGTAGATATTCTAGAGGCTCACAAATGGTCTGTTCTTTGCTTCCTATAAACTCTCATCATGCACAAACCAAGGAAATAGAAACAATATTCAGTTAATTTTCAGCCTGCTTTATTCTTCTTTCACTTTCAGAGAAAAGTTGTTTGATTAAGAAAACGGATCGGAGATGAGTTGTATGAGAAATGATTTAACATCCATTTCGAGTAGATGAAAAAAAAGAATGCAAATGACAACCACATAATGGGATTGAAGAAGGCTCAGATAATATAAAATCACTCAGACAGATAATTGCAATCAGTGCTGGAAAAGAGCGCTGCACATGTGAGAAAATAGGACTTGGGTGTCTGTATGTGTGTTTCCATCAACTGTTATTATATTGAATATTCTGAAGTGGAGCAACATGGTGATATCAAAACATGCAGGCTAAAAAGAGTCAGAGAGTGGACCATCCTTATAATACATGTATGACAAAATCTATTATTATCCAATAGAAGGATAGATAATATGTCGGCAAAATATTTGATTCAGTTCAATTCAATTTATTTGGATAATGCCTGGGGGGCACGTTGGCTTGGTGGTTAGCACGTTTGCCTCATACCCCCAGGGTTGGGGGTTCAATTCCATGTTCTCCCCGTGCATCGGGGGTTTTCTCCAGGTACTCCGGTTTCCTCCCCCGGTCCAAAGACATGCATTGTAGGTTGATTGGCATCTCTAAATTTGTCTGGAGTGTGTGTGGGGTGTGTGTGGGCGTGTGTGTGGGTTGGTCAGTGTGACTGGGTGTATGTGTGCCTTGTGTGCCCTATGATGGCTTGGATGGGAAAAGGGGCCCCCCCCTATGACCTTTGGAAGAAAATAGTTCGGATAAGCGGTAGACAATGAATGAATGGATAACGTCTTTAACAATGTCTCAAAGCAGACATTCTATACTTCTATAAAAGAAGTATAGAAACATAGAATAAAAATGATAAAGTTTATAAAGTCAAGGAAGAAATCTTGAGAGGAACCAGACTCAAAAAGGAACACAACCTCATTTGGGTAACACCGGAGAGTAAATGATGTAAATGTAAATAATGTCCTTTCTTCAACAGTTTATAGTCACAAGGAATATTATAAATACAGTGGAACCTCTGCATATGAATTTAAGTCGTTCTGGAGGTGAGTTCTTAAGGCAAAATTTGTATTGCGCAACGAATTTTCCCATAAGAAATAGTGTGAATGCAGATAATCCATTCCAGTCACTCAAAATATTACCAACATGAAGCGTATGTAAAGTGTATGGCTGCTTACAAAGAACTGACCCAAGCCAAGCATTCCATGTAAAGGCTCCTCACAGGAAGTCATGCCACCAAGCTTGGGCTAAAAATAGAACAGACCACCCACGCCACCAATCCGTCAACAAAAAACGTGTGAAAAATCACATAGCTTTTGAATGCGTGCCGAAGGCAACGTGGGTGTCGTGGGTTGACTCTTTTGAAACAGCTTTTGCTAACTGAAAAAAAAAAATCGTAAACACACTTCGGTTGGCTTCGCTTGGTTTTTCACTGATGCAAACAAGTTTTGAACGGCTCCCAGGCGTACACACAACTAAACCAGCATTTGGCCTAAAATGCTTCATATGCTGATGCAAATTCCTTGTGCCAAATTTCGTATGCTGAGGTTCCAATGCGTTATAAATATACAGAATTTTAGAATTAGAGATATATGGTATGTAAATATAAAAATATAAACTGTTATCTTTATGTGCAAGTGTACAATACTGGCATTGATATTGATATTATGTTGCAAAACAATATTCACTTATGTGCAAAACAATATAATATTAGAGTAACTGAACAATTGAGACAGAAAAATAAATAACAACCTGAACACTAAGACTTTGAATTGAAGTAAAGATGCTTCTATGTTGCTTTTTTTTTCCTAAATAAATGCAGTTTTCATTACAAATTATATTATTTACAACAACCGAGGTGAAAAGTAGAATCTTGTACAATGTTTTACATGAATTTTAGTTTTTGGGTTCTGCTTTAACAATGGTGAGACTGAATCTGCCAAAGTCTCCACAAGTTTGTGTAAAACCTTATGATCCATTTTAGATCAAATCCATCAGAGTGCCATTTGAACACATGGATCAAGAGAAGAGATTAGAAATGAGGAAAATTGGACCTTTTGAGCTAACACTACCACAATATCACACATTTGCTTACATTTAACCAGAGACCTCAAAATAGTGCAGAATCTTTTAGAACCTTCTGTTTATTTCCAATTTGAATGACAACGTGATGTCTTTTTTGCATAATCTTTGCATAATACTCCATTTTCTACAGTTTTATCTAAGTTGGAGTATTCATTCAAGTGCTTAGTGTAGTCACCAGCTATACAATACCCGGAGAAGGTTTCTGTCAAGTGTCAAGGGAGAAGGACTGCATGAAGGGAATTTGAGCTGAAGCTGCTTATTATATGGCAAGAGTATGGAGATGAGATATATCAACATAAAGAGCAGGTGCTGTTTACAACACTGATTGGTTTAAATTACATGCATTATACTCTGAAGATGGTTGAAAGTAATAAATGTTTTAAAATGCTGACAGCTTCCTGATTTGCAAAAGAGGTCATCATAAAGTCAGTGCATTGTGCACATCAGGCTGATGTACAGTATATGAGCGATATCTTGGCTTAGTCTTCACAATCAACCGTCTGTAGTCTTTCTCAAAATCGCATTAGCTGTATAGGAAACCGGACTAAGCGACCTTTATTGGACATGCCCTAAGAACTTTCTTGTTCTTCAGTAGTCTTATTTATAATGTCCGTAGTGTTAAGTATTTTGCAAAATTTGACAGCTTTTCTTGCACATTTGTCTATTTTGCACATTAGTCCATCTAGCATATCTGTCTATCTATTTATGCAGGTATGACTACCTCGCAATTTTTGTACTATTTTATTTTACTGTACAGATTTCACACCGTGTATTGCATCCCCACTCCACTCTGTACTTTTTATTTATGACGTTTTGCCCTATCTCATTATCCGTGTGTTTTTTTTGTATCCTTACTTCATTTCAAATGTACCGAGCTGCTATGATAACATAATTTAATAAAGTTATTTTATTCCAAATATTACAGGGAATGTCATCTCAATGAAATTCTGATACATTTCATCGATAAACATCCAAATGAATTGAAACTAAAAACACAAACTTATGCCGTCAAACATGACAGTGCTGACAGGAACTAACTTGGCAGAGAGCTGTGGTCTATTACTTTGCTAAACCATGTGTTCTAATTAGAGTACATTTTCCAAAATGGTTTTTTTCTCATCTTTCCACATCCGTGTCCTTGCTTTAGTGTGCCAACGGAACTTACCTAATGATAAAATTACAACTTTATTGTAATGTGTACTAGAAAATACTATTAAATTTTGTGCAATATGACAATAAAAAGCTTTAACAGTTTTTATTTTATCACTAAGCCAGGTTGGTAATCACTGAGGGAAGCTTTTCTGTCACATTAATATGATACAAACGAACGTTAGCTAAACTGTGATCTCCTAATGGCAGTAATGTTACAGTGCCCATGTTGCATTTTGTGCTGCTCAACAATGCTGCACTTCTTCCAAGCTGTGAAAAAGACTGCTGCTGTAGATGTACTTTATTCTATGAGACCCATTTCAAGTGTACCATTTGGAAATGTAACAAGGGTCACTGAATTACTTCCTTAAATTTAAATCAACGTAAACTTTGCTGTGACATTTAGAATTTATGAGCATGTAGGGGTGTTTATATGTGGAAGACAGGAAACGTTGGTCACCACAAACCACTTACATAAATTGTAAGTTCCCTGGTAATATGCCTGGTCTTTCTGAGTAGCACTGCATCCAATATTCACATAAATCTGATGCTTCCTAGTGTGTCGTCCCTTCTAACATTTTTGCTATGAATAAACTGTTTATTCTTCCTTTCATAACTTTGTGCTGCATTATATATTTCTCTCCCATAAAAATTCCACTTTCTCCAACATATATCACAAGAAAAATATACATGTGTGTGTGTGTGTGTGTGTGTGTGTGTGTGTGTGTGTGTGTGAGAGACTTTTTTGACGGCTTGGAGTATTTGTGCATAAATATTTCCAACCATTTTTTCCCTTCGTCTCTGCTACAGGTGATTTCTCATCAAGCCCTGTGGCCTTCTCTCACTTCAAAGGAAAGGTCAGTATACTCTAGTGTTTTTATACACACACACACACACACACACACACACAAAACGAAATGCCTCTTCATAAGGGCTTTGTAGAGATAATGTCAACAATTGGACAGATGGACAGTCCACTAGTTTAAATGAATTTGCAAAACCGTGCTTTTAAGCATAACATTTAACCAGAGCTGACTACACTTGGCTCTGCATGAAGCAAATCATCAAAAATGCTAATTACAGTGTGGTAATCACATTCTGAACGAATGATTCAGACACCGTCAAAAGCACCACTGCAAATACATTTAAGATACAAAAAAATGTTGAAATGTCCATTAAAGGAACAAAACCAGCTAAAGGCTATTGTATTTTACTGAGAAGAAAAAAATCTTTCATAGGAATGGATAAAAGCTAGTACTTCTTGCTAAGAAAAGCTAGTATCTGTATGTGATACACTAGAAGAGAGATTAAAAAAAGAGACACAATGAGGAAAAGTGGTGAAATTCTTACAAATCTATCGCTTTTTTTCGAAGGCCTGGAGAAAAAGCCTGTGATTGACAGCTGAAATTCCAGATACTGCTGCATCCTTGAAAGAATTGCTCAAACCACTAACTTTAACACTGAAAACTTTCCCGCAGCGCAATTGAAAAAGGACGTGAAAAGAAAATGAATCTTTAAGATGCCATACAATCCTTCTTCCTTTCAGAATGCTTTCTATTAGTCTATAGGACAGTCGATGTTTGTCTCTGTTTTTATTTTGGATTAAACTAGTTAACATAAATGTTTTCTACATTTAAATTTATCCCACATTTTTCCTCTCAGAGTATATGTACAGTGATGGCATTCATTTGGTTCTTTTAATGATATAAAGCCAGAATTGTCCGATATTTTATCATGGGTTTATAGAGTGTATCTACAACACTATGCTGTTTTTCCTTATTTGTTCAGAAAGAATTATGGAGAATCGCAAACTTTGTGAATGATTTAGACTCCAGCACTGCAATCACTGTTCCAAACTGATGTGGATCGTTTGTCAATTTCTCTCACATGGTCAGTATAAGCCAAAGCTTTGGCATGAACACCTCATGTGAATAACAACGGCACGTAAAACCCTAGAGGGCACATTTCATGACATGCAAATGCAGGTAAAGAAAAATTAGGGAAGGAATATTATTCTGCTTTTCATCCTACTGCTATAGACAGGTGGGTGTTAAGAGTAGGTGTTAAGAGAGATACATGATCTGTGTGGGCCACTGGATTACCACTGGGCTGTAGTCTACACTTTGAGAGAATAAATGAGAGAATAGCTGAAATTATAACTGGTAGAAATGAGGAAATGTAGTACTAGTATAATATTGAAGACACCACTTCATCTGCTATGATAAGTTCATGTACTTCATCATTTTAATCAAAATGACAAATTTTAAATAGTTCAAAAATAGTTTAGAATTATTAAAATAATATTAACTTCTTTATTTCTTTCTAAACTAAACAAATCCTACTTAATACACTGTAGTAGTTTGAGTGTTGCCAAATGTGGTATTGGTAGACGGTGGGAGACTGAAAGTGGGTCTCCTGGGGAAAAAGTTTGAATGTGTCAGGGAATAGAGGGTCACATGGTCACAGCATGCAGAGGTTTTGTGAGGTGTCCATTTAACCCCCAGTGTCTAGTGAGTACTTCCACTGAATTCCAAGTACAAGGGGTTTAAAACACTCATCAGTGCACTGCATTGCCTTATTTCCTAAAAACATAAATCCAGCCCAAAGACCACCAAGTGCTAAACCATTATCTATTATTACTCACCTATTAGCATAATGCCAGGTGAACCCATGTTTAGCCCTTTGGTCAACCACAGATCCGCCGGCACAGTGGGGAATACCAGCTGCTCAAATTTCCTGCCAAGCTTTGGCAGGTTACTACAAAAAGAAATATGACCAGGACAGGTAATTGAAGCTTGTGGATTTATCATTGTTGGATAAAAGTAAAGTCATATTGTGATGAATCCAAAGGGAGCAGAAGTCCATCACAATCCAATTTAAGCCATTTTTGCAGAGACAGGGACATGCGGGTTTTACCGTGGAAGGTAATTACATTAGACAGGGGCATGCTTTTTGAAAGTATAATAGCCCAAATAAATAGAGATCAGTTTGTGGATTTGAAATTTTATTGAAATTTCTGAAACAATAAATTATGTGTATTGATAAAAATTAGGGCACATTCCCCATAGGGTTTTAATGACATGCCAATGACATTGTACTCTCTCTGCAATTATGCATCTGTCTATATCCATCTTGTCTTAACAACACATCATAATCTTCACTTGCAGAGATGACACTCCTTTCTGGAATGTGTCTCAAATTTTCTTTTATTCTCATTTCTCAATTTACTGGATTTAAACGGAATTATATGAAAATAACCGCAGTAAACAAGCAATTCAAAACAATATAGTATCTGCTAACAATTTTGCATTTGCCATACAACATTGAAGCAATGGTTTAAGGAAATATACTTCATTAATACTGCCATGATATAACTCCCTTAAACATTGCTTTTACCCATTAGTAGCATTTAGAAACCAGTGTAGATATATCATTTCCCATTAATTTGATATCTTTAAACATTTCACAGTCTTGAATAAAATAAACAATTAAACTAACCAATTAGTTCATTCAAGTAACAACTTTATCCTGATGAGTGTCTTGGTACATTTCAGGATTATGGAGCACAAGGTGGGACTACACCCTAGATGGACTTGGCTTTTATGAAATTCCCAAAAAACAGTTTTGGGAAGGAAACTGGAGATCCCAGAGGGAATCAACATACTGCAGTCATCTGGAGCTCGGATGCAGCAGTGCTACCAGAATGCATCCATCCTGGACATTAAATAACCAAATTAGTTATTTACTAATAATCAAAAAACAAACATTTATACAAAATGTAGAAAGGCGATTAAAACCAGTGCTTTGCCAATATATTGAAGCTGTTAGGTTGAACCACAACAACTCAAACTCCATTTCCTAGAACACACAGCTGGGAATACAGTACGAGCAGTATACAAACATGGCCGTCTCAAATATGGACTCCATTTCTCACAACACACCCACACTTCTATGCTCACAGTCGTCAGACTTCTGATGTCACTCACCTGATCTCAGTTACAGATAACTCATCACTGAGCACCTTTATAAACCTCTTTCTGTTATAGCCTCAGTGCCAAGTGATTTCTCTTCCAGTGTTTTCTTTGTGTGGTGTCAATACCAAGCTGTTTGTTTTGCTCATTGTTCTCTGGTTTTGATCTTTACCTTTGCTCACATTTTGGATTACTGCTTTATTTTATATTGGATACCCTGTTTGCTGATCTGATCGTTCAATTTTGTCACGCTGATTTTGGGATTGTCTAGGGTACCTGATATACTCCAAGTCTGTGTTCTAACAGAAGCAGCTAATACAGCATGTATTTTGTTTCTTGATAATACCAATACAGTATGAGTGAAGTACATAGTAATAAGTAGTATGTAATAAATAACAGTATATGATCACTTTAATACTGAATACCAACTCGATACATCAGAGCTATCCATTAGATGAATCAGTGAAACAGAAGCTTTAATTTGTAGTAACAAGTAATAGTAGATCTGAAGAGAGACTGAGAGAACAAAGAAAAATTAAATTACCGATACTAAGAAAAGAGTCAATGAGAAAAGGAGTACGGTGCAAAGAAAGGAGGGGTAAATGGAGAGAGACGGAGAGATGGAGAGGAGATGTGCAGAGAGCAGATCAAATGATGCAAATTTGAGAGATGGCGAGTCGAGGCAGAGATTAAATAACCATAAATGCCTTTTCCTATCGACTATCGTGTCAAATAGCATGAGATAAGAAGTTTTAAATGTAACATGAACCGTGTCTCTCTCTCGTTCTTTCTCCTTCACACACACACACATACTCTTGATCTCTACTCTTTTTTTTCTTTCTTCCATGCATGGGAGGTCAAAAATAAATCACACTGTAATTAAACATTACTTAAAAGAAACTAAACAGTCAAGGAAAGATAAAATCTGCAATATTAAAAGAAGCCAAAAAAATTAACATAATAATAATAATAATAATAATAATAATAATAATAATAATAATAATAATAATTGCAACACTCATCTTTCCCTCTCTCAATCACAACCCTATGTTTCCCATCTCTCTGCATTTCTTTAGCTTATTGCAGAATATGTGATGAGATTTTTGTTCCCCTTTATGTGGAAAACTAAATTGGCGAATTGGTGAAACTGCAAGCACAGGATTCTTCTTTTAAACTATTAAAAGTAAAGAAACATATTTAATGACTTTCTATGATAGCTGGACTTTCACAAGATACCGCTTGGTACATCTTAAGTCCAAATCTGTAGTAATTTATAAGAATTGCAAATAAGTTTTTGCAAAATCTAGAGATCTTGGAGTGACTTCCTCTACCACTTCCTTCGGTTTCTGGGCGCTTTACATCCATTCCATTATACTAGACCCTCTTTGCCTGACACTATGTAGTGCCTACAGTGGAATAGTGAACAGATTTGCACATACGTAGCAAACAATTTCAAACTGAGGGATGTATATAGAGAAAAGGAGGTAATGAGCAACAGGTGAGTGTCATTAGTAAATGGGAGTTTGCTCAGCTTGAATGAGAGTTGGATTGTTTATCAGTCGATGAGGGATTCTGGTAGCTTCCCAGCTAGGCTTACTTCACAACTTGTTAGACGTTAAATATACAGTTAATATCTCTTGGGAAACTGCAGTAAATTAATCTGCATCATCATTACTGCTAAGTAATTCTGTAGACGATCAAAACCAAGATGTTCTTGTCTCCATTTCCGGAATAGACAGAAAATGCATGAGTGTTTGATAGGGAGTCTGTGCGAGCAGAAAGGCTAACCAAGGCCTATAAGTGTTCTAGACCATTTCTCAAAGGCAATGTGAAAATCTGATTATATTTCTTATATTGTAAATGTTATTATATTAGTTATAGTAATTGAAAGTAATGTGTTCTTACTGCAATCTACCTTACAGTAATATTTCTTGTGAACTCCTGACCAGTGTACCAAACCTCATGAACTGAGAGAATTTTCTATTAAAAGTGTAATGTAATTAATCCTTTTTACCACACCACTGGTGATCCATTATGCTAATGGGAATAGAAATCAACTTATCAGACATTTTTAATCAGTATAAACAAATTAATTATTTGGTCTCTTCAAATCTGATATAAAGTGAGTCAGGACTCTGTTGGCTTTCAGTGTGAGATGTGTGTTTTTCCCTCTGTTGGATAACCTTTCACAGAATTTTAGTGGTTCAAAATAACACCTTCAAATTTTAGAGGCTTATGAACAAGCACTTGGAGCATCTCAGGGAGCAGATATCACCATTTACCTTTGAGATAGAAACATTTATGTGAAAAAAGTGTGTTTTCTATGAATATATTGCTTCAAATAGGTTACGCAAAAACAGAAAAACTCGGGTTTGTTGCTTAGATTGTTGTGCAAGGTTGTATTAAAATTCATTTTTTCTTAAAAGAGCCAAAGTTCTTCTGCAGTTAGATCCCAGCTTCTTGAGCAACAATGGTACTCAATGAAGCACTCAATGTATGTAGGACTTATGTACAGTATAAGTCCTAACTTTATTTTGCTATTGGTAAGAAGGTTTAAGAATGTAAGATCAATGCTTGATCTGTCTATACAAAAAATGGACAACATTTTAAAATAAATCAGTAAAATCACATTACCTGACAGATTAAGATATTTTGGACATGTTCAGAGGAGGGAGAGTGAGTATATTGGTAGGAGAATGTTGGACATGGAGCTGCCAGGCAGGAGGCAAAGAGGAAGCCCAAAGAGGAGGTATATGGATGGAATTAATGAGGATATGAAGCTAGTGGGTGCAAGTGTTGAGGATGCAGAAGATAGGGATAGGTGGAGAGAGATGATTCGCTGTGGCGACCCCTGCAGGGAAAAGCCAAAAGAAGAAGAAGAAAAGAAGAAGTAAAATGACATTACCTCTAACTTAGTCATTACACTGCCAACAAATTGTGGCAATAATCAGTACACTATAGTTTTTCCCGGTTAGTGAGGAAAATGAGGAAATTTTGAAGATACACTACCTTTTAAATGCTCTCCATCAAATTTCTTCCAGATGTATTTGATCTATCAAAAACACATTTATCTTTCCACTGACACACCTGTTTTAATCTAAATGTAATAATTCATTCTCTAGACATGTCTATATATCAAGATAAATGCAAGAGAAGAATTTGAAAAGAAAAAAAACAACAACATTTAAGACAGTATTTTTGTGGTTAAACTAAATCGCTGAATGTGTCTGTCTTTTATTTGCTCTCATAATTCTAGATAAAAAGAGAAAGAAGAAGAGTGCCACCACAAATATTTGAATAAAATAGACATGTAAATTTGATCCATTGTTTTTCATATATTAAACACACTGTACCCCAGTCTGAGTGTACATTAGTGTTATTCATGATTCATGATTTTTTAATGATAAACTGCACCTCGTGATTTAGATCATTTTCCTCATCATTTATTCATTTACTTCTCTGCGTGAATTAAAGCTACAGCTTGAAAGCCACATGGTACAGCAGTATGGAAATGGCCTGAAATTAGTTTTCTTTTTTTCAGTCCTAAACAAAGACAGCTTGTGTTCGAAATGGTCGCCTACACATTGTTCCCCTCTAATGGAAAATTAGAAACACTGTATAAAACCTTATTAAATTAACAAATTGGTGTACACTACAATCCAAGCTGTAGACAAGACATTACACAGGTTTGTTCATCATCATGGTTGAATGATAGAAAATGTCACAAAAAATAGGAATAAAGCAAAAGCATTGGAAACAGTCTTAAATGCACAATCGAAAACAGGCAAAGGTCAACATGGCAAAAACAAGAATATCAGAGCAAGACAGGATCAGAAGTCGAGCAAAAAAAGAAAATTGAAAATCACACAATAACTATTAACGGCTTGTGTACACACATGCTTACTTACTCGCCCATCATAAATGCATAACTGTTGTATACCCATTGTTCATAAACGTTCAAAGTCATGGCCAATGTAGCCCACAATACTTTGGGGCAAGGTTTTTCATCTTCTCCAAAAATCTTTGGATGGGAAATGAGAGCAGAAACATATAGACACACATTTCTTGTATTTGTACAAGTAGAGTGTGTGTTAACAGCATTTTCAAGATGTCTAATATTAATCGTAGAAAAATATTCGGAGAGGGAGCAAAGGGAGACATTGCATAAAGATAAAGGTTACAACAGCATACGCCAAAAACATCTGTCTGCATCTGACTGGCTTGTAAATGCATGAAACAACACTAAGCCATATGCCTGCTCACTATCTGTGTTGTAGTTACCTCCAATTACCTCCACTGCTAGTAACAGTCTCTCAGACACTTTCTGGTGAACGTTTTTAATGAATTAACTCTATACAATAGCACTGGTATTAATGTGTATTAAACCAGTGAATATAGCTACTGTATATACTGTAGTAATTAGAGTAGAGGTTTGTCAAGCTTTATAAACACACAGCACTGGATATTGACTTGACAAGAGAAATAGGTTGCGAAGCATGATATATGATATTCACCAATGTGAAAGAGACGTTTTTTTGTGCTTTAAATCTGTGAGCACCTGTTGAACAGCCAACAAGCAGGCAGTTTTCAGGACGCATATACTGAAGTAATGAATTGCACAGCACGATCAGCCAGCCATGACAGAAATGGGCTCTGAAGTGTTCATAACAGATATCCTGATTCAATTCAGCAGGAATTTCGATTGCAGTTTTGTTATGCATTGCAGAGGTAAAGTAATCAAAGCAACCAGGCTATAGTCAGAAGCATCAACAAGCTAAACAAAGACAAACCAACAAAACTAACCAAGCTAGCTAACACAACCTACAAAATGTATATTGACTAGCACAACCACAACACTTTTTACAACCTTTTGTGTGGCTGACTTGAATTTTCAAATTATAATTTCTTTCAGGGACAACTCATCAATAAGCACTGACAGGAGAGCCCTGCATGGCCTTTCTTCTGTCAGACGTATGTCAATTTTGTGGGCGGAAATTCTAGACATCTCTTTCTAATCAAATCGCAAACCACCTCAATTCTAACCACAGGTGACACATCATTAACAGCATGTCTTATTTTCCTTCAAAGTACAATATATCTTTCTTGTCTTTTTATACAAACCTCCTTTAAAAGTATGAAATAGTATATTTTGTTGTTTACTTCCTGTGATGTATATTATCTCTACCACAATGTCAGTACATTTCCTTCACAAAATTCTTTCCCATGCCTCATATTGTGTGCAGTAACAGTCATTTAAATGGACATTGTTTGCTATATATAGCTATTTGTAGCCTTTTTCTTTTCACATAAATGTGTCTGGTCTCTTATGTGCAAACCATTATAGCACGTGCAGGAGTTATCATTATTCACGGCATATTATCCTGCTGTATTTCCACACATTTTCTTTTACAGATTTTTAGAACATGTTGTTCACACTTTGATACACAAGACTCGTATCTGACGCATAATAAAGAAGAGTCCAGAGTCAACCTTTAGTGACACAGAAGCCTGTTCCTTCTTCTGTGATTTTGTCTTTTTCTCAGAAATGTGAAGAGTGCACCAGCATATCTCTCTACACTTACATACGTGTCATTTTAAGCAAGGTCAGTATACTATTTTTGAGAATTTCCACCATTTCAAATAAACTGTGTAATGAAGCCAGATGGACCATTATTTCCGAGGAACAAAAAGTGTCCCTTTTTCCAAGTAACCACTTTTTTTTTTTTTTTTTTTTTTTATTCTATATGTGATAGAATCTAAGGGTAATTGTCACAAACTGCTGAGCTGAGGGAGCACGCTGGTTGTGCTGGTGTAGAGAAATCAGACCCAACACGGAGATAGATGGCGGACAGGGGTTTTATTAAACCAAAGAACAGAGAATCACGCAGACATTACACAAAGACGAGGACTGGCAAACTAATGCAGACAGACGGCCACTATAAATAAGGAACATAATCACAGACACATTAGGAACAGGTGAACACAGGCATGAACACATTAGGGAAAGGCGTGGCTAAAACAAACACATGACTAAATACACAAAACCCCTGCTGAAGGCCCCCTAGTGGTCCATCGGGGGCACTTGCCCCCGTAACAGTACCCCCCCCCCACGGCGCGGCTCCCGACGCGCCAACCCCTCCCCCTAGTCCGGAAAAACCTTCGGTCCAGGGAAACCCGGAGAAGAGCGAAGAACACGGAGAGGCAACAAGGGGTGGGAGCGAGGAGCAAGGCGAGGCAAGTGGGGGGAGCGAGGAGCAAGGTGAGGTAGGTGACGGGAGCGAGGAACACGGCAAGGTGAGTGGGAGGAGCGAGGAGCAAGGCGAGGCAAGTAGGGGGAGCGATGGACACGGCGTTAAGGCCAGAGGGTCCCAAACAACGTCCACAGCCGAGCAGGAGGGCCGAGCGACGTCTACCGCCGAGCAGCAGAGCCGAGCGACGTCCACCGCCGAGCAGCAGCACCGAGCGACGTCCCCTGACACGTAGTCGAACTGAGCGACGACTTCAGCCCGGCTGGGCCGAAAACCCCCAAAGGGAGGGAGGGAGGGAGGTGTGGCTAGCGATCTCCTCCGCCGATGAGGAGTGAGGCGGAGCGAGTCCCGGTGAAGACGAAGAAGAAGAAGAAGGTCCGATTGGGGCCATCCTCCACCGATGGAAGTGAGGCGGCGTCCTGTACAGAAGAACAGAAGGAGAGGGACGCCCCCCACAGGAAACAGAGGCGGAGCGATGTACCCATGATGCTTTCGGCTGCTCCCTGGTCGGGGTCGCCACAGCGGACCAACTGGTCCGCACAACAACTTGGCAAATGTTTTACACCGGATGCCCTTCCTGACACAACCCTCCCATTTTTCCGGGCTTGGGACCGGCACTGCATACAGTGGCTGGGAATCGAACCCGGGCCTTCCGCATGATAAGTGAGAACCCTACCACTGAGCCACCAATGCCCCGGAGCGATGTACCCATACTGAAGAAAAAAATTCAAAACTGGAAACCTCACCGGAACAGGGAAACAGGTTCATAGGGATGAAAGAAAAAAAAATTTCACCCCGGAAAAAATAAACTCAAAAAAACAGAAGCGAGGGCAGCCGGTACTCCACTCCGCTAACGGAAGTGAGGTAATGCCCGCCACGGAGAACCGGAAGTGGAGCCGCATTCCTCCCAGGGAAAAAAGCGGAGCGAGTACCGGCAAAAAAGAAAAAAAAAAAGGCAGGTTAAAAACATCTTTCCGCTGCGAAGGGGAACAGAGGCGGAAAGATGTGCCGGAGAAAAAAAAATCCAAAACGGGTGCGTTCTAGGGAGAGCAGGAAGAAAGGAAGCCTCGCATACCTCGCACCGCGTTGGGTCTGTACGGTTTAGGCCAGTCCTTCTGTCACAAACTGCTGAGCTGAGGGAGCACGCTGGTTGTGCTGGTGTAGAGAAATCAGACCCAACACGGAGATAGATGGCGGACAGGGGTTTTATTAAACCAAAGAACAGAGAATCACGCAGACATTACACAAAGACGAGGACTGGCAAACTAATGCAGACAGACGGCCACTATAAATAAGGAACATAATCACAGACACATTAGGAACAGGTGAACACAGGCATGAACACATTAGGGAAAGGCGTGGCTAAAACAAACACATGACTAAATACACAAAACCCCTGCTGAAGGCCCCCTAGTGGTCCATCGGGGGCACTTGCCCCCGTAACAGTAATATGATATCTGTGGAAATGTGTTCAAGTCTAGTGACTTTTCTGCATAAAGTGTGTATGGTAAAGGCAAGTCATCATATGTAATAAAATGTGGGGTGTGTGTGTGTGTGGGTGTGTGTGTGTGTGTGTGTGTGTGTGTGTGTGTGTATGTGTGTGTGCAATTGTGTGAAGTCAAGTAAATGAACTTAATTCCAAGTATGTGTGCCAATGGTCTTGTTTAACAAGGGTCAAGCAGTCTGAAACACACTGACAAGACTGTGTGATCCAGTGCATGTAGGAAGCACAATTATCATTGCACTTGAACACTTGAAGAGAAGAGAGTGATTCTCTCTGTAAATGGCCAGGGAAAAGAATGAGTAAGGTATGAAATGTAGCTGATGGTTGTTAATGTAATACAAGCAGCTACTTATAGGGTCTGCTTAGCTTTTACTTATGGGAAAAAATCAATTCTGTGGCTTATCCACATGAAAAGAGAATGCATTGTGTAATCAAAGAGTCTCTGCAGGAAGTTTATAGAAAAGTGCAGGGTGGATCTTCAGGCAACTCTGGACACATGGTGGGAACACACCCTGAAGTGAAAACCAGTCTATTGTAGGGCATCAAACACACATTTTGGCTTGTAAATAAATCTATAAATATACAACATAGTGCAACATAGTTGTTACATATACTATATGCAATATTATAGTTGCATAGATTATAATGTATGATGCCTAGCATGCTGTACCAACTGAGTCAATACAGATAACAACAACTGACAATGTTTATTACTAACACATGTTTTACTATTTAAAACCAACTGATGATCTCAAAACAATTTGAAAATTTAAAGCCAATTGTGTGTGAACAGGAAATTGAATGATATTGAATGACATTTTCACAAAGGGCTTTTTAAATAACAGTGCAATATCGTGCATTGTATAATATTCATCCCCATCTAAACGTTTCCATATTTTGTAGTGTTACGACCCGGAATTAATCTTTTTGTTGCAGTTGCTGTTAGTGGAGGTTTCATTAGTATGGTGTACCTTAAACACCCCAATTGAATTCCCCTCCTGGCTAGGTGTTTCAGCGCTCTACTAAGCTACCGGCACTGTTCATTAGCACATCTGTGTCTAATTAGAGTTAGACTACTTTATTTCACATTGTGACACTATTATTATAAAGCATACAATAACAACACTTTCTACTATTTTTGCCATAAATATTGCTGATCAGCTTTCTCCTTTTGATCACCTGCATAGCTTTAGATTGTGATTGTGAAATATATTAGAGATATAAGATCATGCCCACTTTGATGGTATATCAGTGTGCCATGCTGTCTGCCATAATGGGTTTTTTTTTTTAAATGGAAATACAAAAAAGAGACCTTAAGACCTTTTTTAGATGTGAATCTGGTGCACTTGTCTAGACGTATTCACAAATAATATTTTAATCTTTAAAAAAATGGTGGTTCACTAATATTTTCCATCCTCACACTCAAAATAATTGGGCGCAATTAGAACACAGTTCAAATTGCGTTTCCATGGGAACGTTCTGCTCATTTCATTTTCTGTGCAGTCCTTATCACATTCCTTTGTGCTGGGTTGAAAGATGGGAACAGATAGTGTGAGTCAAGGAAGAATGAATCTGCTGACACTTTTTTCGCAGCAGGCACCAGGGGAGGTCAGCGCAAAGCTGACAATGATTCACTGGTTCTGTCCTAATTCATTCACTCCAAAATCCTTCCACCTGCCTTACATACTCACTCACACTTTCACACACTTAGAGAGGAACTTCTATTCTAAACTGCAATAAAACTGAGTGAGCTGAACTCGGTGATCGGTGGTCTAAAACTAAAATAAATGTCCAATTAGTTTGTCAGGAGGCAGGAAGTTATATTCCAGAAAATGCTTGAATACTTGAATAATTACCCCAGTTCATACTTTTTGGATAGCACTTTTTTTTAATAGCAGGTTTAGCTACTAAACAACAGTCTGCTAACACAGAGTTGAAGACTTGTACACCTGCTCATTCATGCAATTATCCAATCAGTCAATCATTTGGAAGCGGAGCAGTACACAAAATCATGCAAATGCAGGTCAAGAGCTTCAGTTAATGTTCACATCAAAGATCAGAATGGGAGGAAACTGTGTTCTTAGTCTCTGACAGAGGCATTGTTCAGATCCAGTTTTACTTCCTGGTTCAAAAGTTGTAGACACCTGAACATCACACATGTATGTGGTTCTTCCTCAGATTGTTGGAAGATATAGCTAACAATCTGTCTTTATCAGATATAGTTCAGTTTAAGAAATTGAGCAATATAATTACTGTTTTAGATTTCCTGTAATGGAAGAAAACAAGCATTTCTCATTTAATCACAATGCAACAAATTTGTGAAGCCAATTTTACTCCCAAAACAGTTTGTAATCATCTCATATATGTGTCTTGTGCATGGTTGGTATAAAAACCAGTAGCTACTCTAAAACCTCATGGTTAACACTGGACAACCCTTGAACTGAACTCTTGGACACTTATTTAACACAATCCTTTATATCAAGCAGCTTTGTTTTCCTTAAGAGTGCCACTTAAACCATCTTTATAGCACCTCAAAGGAAACAATCACACACTCTAGATTTAATATCCCATGCATGTCATTAATATCCTCTTTAACTTTTTTACACCTTTTGTAATTCACTCTTTACTTGGTAAACAAGCAAGCACATTACACTAATACCCACAAATCCTCCATAGGTAAACGATGGGGCTCTTTGCAGCTGTGCTTCTTAAAGCAAATCAATATCAGCTGCTAATCACTATGAGCTTTGTTTATTTTACTGTTAATACCCTCTCCTGTCTATTGATTAGATTCAAAATATCCAGGTTAATTAAATCAGGATGTTAATCTCAACGCCTAGTATCGACCAGGGCAGCCTCTGTGTTCAGGTAGCAGTCAAAGATGTGTGAGGGAAAATTCAGGCATCTAGACCACCTATCTACTCTTAGATTACAAACACACACATAAAGTCAGTGTCAATAGAGAATCTTTGCTCAGAATCTCTACATACCAATTTAGCTTTAGGAATTAAGCTTTTACATTCAAAGCAAAGCCGCATCAATTAATCCTTTTGTCCGTTTGAGGTAAAACGAAAATGGCCCAGAGATAAGGGGTCAAAATGTGCACAAAGCCTCAAATAACATTGTGTTGATCTTAATCGCTTTAAAAGAAAGATTGTAGAGGGCACTTCCTCCATCAATGAATCTCAGTTTGTGTTATGTGCTGCTAGTATAAAATTATTATACAGAATTGCTATATGTCTATGAGGCTTAATACACAGAATATAGTATAGTGTCCAGTATATATATAGTCCAGTTATTATAAAATTAATCTCATTTCAATTCATTTTTATTTGTGTAGCACATTTAATAATGGACATTGTTGAATATTTTTTTAAAAATCAGAATAAAAATTGTAAAGTGAATTTTTTCAGTGATTGATTTCTGTTAATATATTTATATCATTTTAATTCAGATTTATTTAAATTTTTATATTTATGAAACTAGTGAACTAGCGATCTCATGTATATAGTAATCTAGTTATTACAATTCTATTACCATGGCAAATATGTGCTCATGGGTAACTATGTGTTCATGGGTGACTATGTGCTCATAGGTGACTATGTGCTCATGGGTGATTATGTGTTCATGGGTGACTGTGCTTATGGGTGACTATGTGTTCATGGGAGACTATGTGCTGATGGGTGACTATGTGTTCATGGGTGACTATGTGTTCATGGGTGACTGTGTGTTCATGGGTGACTATGTGCTTATGGGTGACTATGTGTTCTTGGGTGACTATGTGCTTATAGGTGACTATGTGCTTATGGGTGACTATGTTTTCATGGGTGACTATGTGCTTATGGGTGACTGTGTGTTCATGGGTGACTATGTGCTTATGGGTGACTATGTGCTCATGGGTGACTGTGTGTTCATGGGTGACTATGTGCTTATGGGTGATTATGTGTTCATGGGTGACTGTGTTCATTGGTGACTATGTGTTCATGGGTGACTATGTGCTTATGGGTGACTATGTGCTTATGGGTGACTGTGTGTTTATGGGTGACTATGTGCTTATGGGTGACTATGTTCATGGGTGACTATGTGTTCATAGGTGACTGTGTTCATGGGTGACTATGTGTTCATGGGTGACTATGTGTTCATTGGTGACTATGTGTTTATAGGTGACTATGTGCTTATGGGTGACTATGTGCTTATGGGTGACTGTGTGTTCATGGGAGACTATGTGCTTATGGGTGTCTATGTGTTCTTGGGTGACTATGTGCTTATAGGTGACTATGTGCTCATGGGTGACTGTGTGTTCATGGGTGACTATGTGTTCAATGGTGACTATGTGTTCATGGGTGACTATGTGCTTATGGGTGACTATGTGTTCATGGGAAACTATGTGTTCATGGGTGACTGTTCATGGGTGACTATGTGTTCATGGGTGACTGTGTTCATTGGTGACTATGTGTTCATAGGTGACTATGTGCTTATGGGTGACTATGTGCTTATGGGTGACTATGTGTTCATAGGTGACTATGTGTTCATGGGTGACTATGTGCTTATGGGTGACTATGTTGATGGGTGACTATGTGTTCATGGGTGACCATTTGTTCATGGGTGACTGGGCTCATGGGTGACTGTGTTCATGGGTGACTGTGCTTATGGGAGACTATGTGCTCATGGGTGACTCTGTTCATGGGTGACTATGTGCTTATGGGTGACTATGTGTTCATGGGTGACTGTGCTTATGGGTGACTGTGTGTTCATGGGTGACTATGTGCTTATGGGTGACTATGTGTTCATGGGTGACTGTGTTCATGGGTGACTGTGCTTATGGGAGACTATGTGTTCATGGGTGACTATGTGCTTATGGGTGATTATGTGTTCATGGGTGACTGTGTTCATTGGTGACTATGTGTTCATGGGTGACTATGTGCTTATGGGTGACTATGTGCTTATGGGTGACTGTGTGTTTATGGGTGACTATGTGCTTATGGGTGACTATGTTCATGGGTGACTATGTGTTCATAGGTGACTGTGTTCATGGGTGACTATGTGTTCATGGGTGACTATGTGTTCATTGGTGACTATGTGTTTATAGGTGACTATGTGCTTATGGGTGACTATGTGCTTATGGGTGACTGTGTGTTCATGGGAGACTATGTGCTTATGGGTGACTATGTGTTCATGGGTGACTATGTGTTCATGGGTGACTATGTGTTTATGGGTGACTATGTGTTCATGGGTGACTATGTGTTCATGGGTGACTATGTGCTTATGGGTGACTATGTGTTCATGGGTGACTATGTGTTCATGGGTGACTATGTGTTTATGGGTGACTGTGTTCATGGGTGACTATGTGCTTATGGGTGACTATGTGCTTATGGGTGACTGTGTGTTCATGGGTGACTATGTGCTTATGGGTGACTATGTTCATGGGTGACTATGTGTTCATAGGTGACTGTGTTCATGGGTGACTATGTGTTCATGGGTGACTATGTGTTTATTGGTGACTGTGTTCATGGGTGACTGTGTTTATGGGTGACTATGTGTTCATGGGTGACTATGTGCTTATGGGTGACTATGTGCTTATGGGTGACTGTGTGTTCATGGGTGACTATGTGCTTATGGGTGACTATGTTCATGGGTGACTATGTGTTCATGGGTGACTGTGCTTATGGGAGACTATGTGTTTATGGGTGACTATGTGTTCATGGGTGACTATGTGTTTATGGGTGACTATGTGTTCATGGGTGACTATGTGTTTATGGGTGACTATGTGCTTATTGGTGACTATGTGCTTATGGGTGACTGTGTGTTCATGGGTGACTATGTGCTTATGGGTGACTATGTGTTCATGGGTGACTATGTGCTCATGGGTGACTGTGTGTTCATGGGTGACTATGTGTTCAATGGTGACTATGTGTTCATGGGTGACTATGTGCTTATGGGTGACTATGTGCTTATGGGTGACTATGTGCTCATGGGTAACTATGTGTTCATGGGTGACTATGTGCTCATGGGTGACTATGTGTTCATGGATGACTGTGTGTTCATGGGTGACTGTGTTCATGGGTGACTGTGTTCATTGGTGACTATGTGCTTATGGGAGACTATGTGTTCATGGGTAACTATGTGTTCATGGGTGACTATGTGCCCATGGGTGACTATGTGTTCATGGGTGACTGTGTTCATTGGTGACTATGTGTTCATGGGTGACTGTGCTTATGGGAGACTATGTGTTCATGGGTGACTATGTGCTTATGGGTGTCTATGTGCTCATGGGTGACTATGTGTTCATGGGTGACTATGTGTTCATGGGTGACTGTGTTCATGGGTGACTGTGTTCATGGGTGACTGTGCTTATGGGAGACTATGTGTTCATGGGTGACTATGTGTTCATGGGTGACTATGTGTTCATGGGTGACTGTGCTTATGGGTGACTATGTGTTCACGGGTGACTATGTGTTCATGGATGACTGTGTGTTCATGGGTGACTGTGTTCATGGGTGACTGTCTTCATTGGTGACTGTGCTTATGGGAGACTATGTGTTCATGGATAACTATGTGTTCATGGGTGACTATGTGCTCATGGGTGACTATGTGTTCATGGGTGACTGTGTTCATTGGTGACTATGTGTTCATGGGTGACTGTGCTTATGGGAGACTATGTGTTCATGGGTGACTATGTGCTTATGGGTGACTATGTGCTCATGGGTGACTATGTGTTCATGGGTGACTGTGTTCATGGGTGACTGTGTTCATGGGTGACTGTGCTTATGGGAGACTATGTGTTCATGGGTGACTGTGTTCATGGGTGACTATGTGTTCATTGGTGACTGTGCTTATGGGAGACTATGTGTTCATGGGTAACTATGTGTTCATGGGTGACTATGTGTTCATGGGTGACTGTGCTTATGGGAGACTATGTGTTCATGGGTGACTATGTGCATATGGGTGACTATGTGTTTATGGGTGACTATGTGTTCATGGGTGACTATGTGTTCATGGGTGACTGTGTTCATGGGTGACTATGTGTTCATGGGTGACTGTGCTTATGGGTGACTATGTGTTCACGGGTGACTATGTGTTCATGGATGACTGTGTGTTCATGGGTGACTGTGTTCATGGGTGACTGTCTTCATTGGTGACTGTGCTTATGGGAGACTATGTGTTCATGGATAACTATGTGTTCATGGGTGACTATGTGCTCATGGGTGACTATGTGTTCATGGGTGACTGTGTTCATTGGTGACTATGTGTTCATGGGTGACTGTGCTTATGGGAGACTATGTGTTCATGGGTGACTATGTGCTTATGGGTGACTATGTGCTCATGGGTGACTATGTGTTCATGGGTGACTGTGTTCATGGGTGACTGTGTTCATGGGTGACTGTGCTTATGGGAGACTATGTGTTCATGGGTGACTATGTGCTTATGGGTGACTATGTGCTGATGGGTGACTATGTGTTCATGGGTGACTATGTGCTCATGGGTGACTATGTGCTCATGGGTGACTGTGCTTATGGGAGACTATGTGTTCATGGGTGACTATGTGCTTATGGGTGACTATGTGCTCATGGGTGACTATGTGTTCATGGGTGACTGTGTTCATGGGTGACTGTGTTCATGGGTGACTGTGCTTATGGGAGACTATGTGTTCATGGGTGACTATGTGCTTATGGGTGACTATGTGCTGATGGGTGACTATGTGTTCATGGGTGACTATGTGCTCATGGGTGACTATGTGCTCATGGGTGACTGTGCTTATGGGTGACTATGTGCTCATGGGTGACTATGTGCTCATGGGTGACTATGTGCTCATGGGTGACTATGTGCTCATGGGTGACTATGTGCTTATGGTTGACTATGTGCTCATGGGTGACTATGTGCTTATGGGTGACTATGTTCATGGGTGACTATGTGCTCATGGGTGACTATGTGCTCATGGGTGACTATGTGCTCATGGGTGACTATGTGCTCATGGGTGACTGTGCTTATGGGAGACTATGTGTTCATGGGTGACTATGTGCTTATGGGTGACTATGTTCATGGGTGACAATGTGCTCATGGGTGACTATGTGCTTATGGTTGACTATGTGCTCATGGGTGACTATGTGCTTATGGTTGACTATGTGCTCAAGGGTGACTGTGTTTATAGGTGACTATTTGCTAATGTACAGTATAAGGAAGATGGTAGACAGCACTTGTCCTGTGATGCCGCAGTACAAAAAAATTCTGTTTGTCTCAGAGGAAGAATGTATTATCCTTCACCCTCCCTGGCTGATTACATTGGAGATGAAAAAAATGAATGCTTCATAAACACCGTGTATAATTAATGAATTAATTCAATATTTTAGTTGTTTTAGTTTGTGCAATTTCTTTTTTGTCTTTACCCTGTATATGTATTAGGTTTCTCTGTCACGCTGTTCATAGAAAGCACCATGTTTAGAAAGTTCTTGGTCTGTTTATAATGCATCAATAATAATTTGTCTATTGATTGTCTATTTCTTTTTTTATTGAAAAGAAGGATTCAATTCTCTAAACATGTTTGTAAATCTGACATTAGGTTCTTCCGCACTAAAAAAACCTGTCATGTCAATTTGTAGCAGTGGAACATCAATAGTATCTGTTCTCAATCTCTATGTCTGTGTCTTTGCTCTCTCTGAGCAGTGAGCTTTTTTACAAAGTTTTACATTGCTTTTTATCTACTGTGCCACAGGCATAGGCACAAATAAGAAAGTTGAAATGTGTGCTTACCCTGGAAGCTGTATTTGCTCTCTGCTGAGATCGTCAGGTGTACTGCTGAGAATGTCATTTTGCTATTACTACAAGCAGTGTGTTTGTGTGCTCGTGTTATTATAAGAAATTTTAGATTCTATATCATTGTAGATAATTGTACATTAGCCTAGGGAAAAAGCACAACTTACACACAAACACACATGTGTAATGGAGCCTAGGAATGAGTGCTGATTTTCTTTTTTTCATTTTGTACTTTCCTTGCAGTTCTCTGGTAGCCGTGGAAACAGCTGCTGGACTGATGGTGACAAACAAACAAACAAAAAAAACAGATGGATGGAAAGAATGACAATCACTCGTTAGTTCTAGTTTATGTCTTTAAAAAATGCACTGCTTGTATAAAAAGAGAGTGCTCGAAAAATATTAGTATAACTGCATAACTAATTTAAGGATAATTAGCAGTTAGTTAATGAAAGAACTTTACTAAGACAGTTAAACCTTTTGCTAAAAACACAGTTAAAGCCTGTCACAGGGACAAGTAACACTTTACAGTTTTTAAAATTTTTCGTTAAGTATCCCTTTACTGGTGTTTTAGGTGAAGGATTAATGAATTGTACATTCTTTTACAATGTGCATTGTTTGTATATTTTAAAAATGAGAACTCATTATTGGCATTTAGCAGACGTCCTTATCTGGAGCAACTTAAAATTTGATCTCTTTTTTTCATTCATTGTCTACCGCTTATCCGATCTATACTCGGGTCACGGGGAGCCTGTGCCTATCTCAGGCGTCATTGGGCATCAAGGCAGGATACACCCTGGATGGAGTGCCAACCCATCGCAGGGCACACACACACTCTCATCTATTAAATTTTTGAGACAAATGCACCCAAATCCAGCAAATGTCAAAACATTATTAATTACCTGAAATACACCGGGCAAGTCCTTCAAATAACCCTAATGTCAGAAAACTTTTAATTAGTCATTAATAAGTTAAGTATCTATAAATCTCACAAACTAAGGGTCTTAACTGAGCCATTTAAACTGTGATTACCACATGGCTTCTCTGACTATGTACTTGTCCTATGAGATTAAATTTATGTTTATCTTCAAATGAATTATACAATGTAATGTATTAATGTTAAGATTTAGTGATTAGCTTATTACATAAACACAAGTCAATGTGGAAGTTTTTCCATTAAACATACCTTTATACAGTATGTTTTATCAGTGTCAAGAATGAAAAAAAAAAATTTTATTTTATTCCTAGTGGAAGATAAGTTTTACTTTATAAAAAATATTTCCATTATTTAAATTTTGACATCAGAGTGGAAAGCAAAGAAGGTTAAGCAGACCTCATGACGTTTTTGCCCCAGTTACACTCTCTGCGCACTTCATTTACATATTTTTCATTTCATTCACACACACTTCACATTGAGTTAATTATTTATTACATACTATAATGTCTCAAATCTGCCTTTACCTAAAATACTGTTCATTTCTTCCTACTACAGGCTGGTGCTATTTTTTTAAACCTCTTAAATAAACCATGTGAGTCTGCCTTTAGTAATACTCTATCAAATCCCACTAATTTGCCATCAAAAGCATTCATTCATTCATTGTCTATCACTTATCCAGTCTATTCTCGGGTCACAGGGAGCCTGTGCCTATCTCAGGCATCATTGGGAACCCATCACAGGGAACACACACACACTCATTCACTCACGCAATCACACACTACGGACAATTTAGAGATGCCAATCAACCTACAATGCATGTCTTTGGACCGGGGGAGGAAACCCCCGAAGCACGGGGAGAACATGCAAACTCCACATACACGGCAGAGGTAGGAATCAAACCACCAACCCTGGAGGTGTGAGGCAAATATGCTAACCACTAAGCCACCATGCCACCGTGCCCCCCCTACCATCAAAAGCATATTAAATCTAATGTTAATAGGCTTATACTCAGATTTAAAGGCATGAATGAGAAAACAGACAAAAGGTTAATTACTAATATAAACCTAATATATTGCAAGCATCCTGCAAACTGAAAAGTTATCTAATGTATCTAATATTTACTATTATAATATGGCAATTAACCTATGTTGACATATTTTTATTACCAATTTCAAGTTTGTTTTATTGGTGAGTTATGTTTCTGTGAGTTATGCCAAGAGAATAAGACGTTTTTAAGAAGGAAAGTAAAAGTGTGTAAAAACACAATGGATATATAGTTTATACAGTATTTTATCATGTTGTGACATAAAAATGTGTCGATAATCGAGACATTTTCGCTTGCTAAGTTATAATTATTTTGCAGGCTACACCACCCAGTCATCTGTCACACAGTTACAATGCATATTTTTCAACTCGCCGTGGTTTCCAGATATAAAGAGTTTAAAATACGAGCTGACAGACTCCAACTTAATGTTAAGGAATGCGTAAAGAACACAGATAATGGATTTCTTACAAGGAATATTACAGGAAGCTTAATGATTATGTAGAAACTCTCAGTTTTGCAGTATGTAACAGTGAAATGCCTTAGTGTATCTAAAACTTTGCTATTCAGGAAAAATAATGTTGTTTTCAGCATCTACAAAAGTTTGTCCAACATCATTGTAATGCCTTGGTGTCTTGTGTTACAGTAGGCACATAAGCAAGCTTCATTTAGTCAGAAATATAGAAGATTCTGAGATTGGATGGAATGAGATTAAATGGTGGGACTGGATCTGACGTTACTGGGATGGGTGGTCTGGAATTTAATATGCCAGTGGCTATGAATGTACTCAGGAATAGGTTGGCATGGTGATGTTTCGGCTCCATGATCACCAGTTGAATAGTGAGCTCACATTTCTGGATGTTTGTTCTGTTGTCGCTGGGTCCTTATGGGTTTCATCCAGGTAACATTTGTGTAGGTGGACTGGCTAATATAACTGTCCATATGTGTGTGATTGTGTAAATATGGGTATCTGGTGCCCGGCAATAGACTGAGGATGTATTCATACCCCAGGTGATGCCCATGGTTCCTATGAGGGATCTTCCATGACCCTGATCAGGATCAAGTGGCAACAGAAGCAGCAAGCATTTGGCATGCAAAACCAAACATTTGCCCCAGTTGCCACCTAGATGAGTGTAATGTGGGTGATTGAACATTCAAATGCTCCCTTGATCTGTGAGCTAGCTCTCAAGCTTCATGCAGCCCTTAGCTGTGATTTAAAGTTCTTTGATGGCTCCCACAGTGTCTGTTTCACAGTTGGATCTTCTGTTTTGCTGCTCCTCTGATAGTAAAGGAGCATCTAAGCACATTAATGGAATTGAACATGTCTACTGAGTTTTAACCTCTCCTTGTGTCTAGCTTGTGTGCTTATACATGTGAAGATGAGAACACAGTGTTTGCTCTTGACCTTCCTTTGAAACAATGGAGCAACACAAGTCTAATACAAGTAAAAAAAAAAAAACTAAATTTGTGCTTAGATACTGTACAAAATTAAGATATTGCAAGCCCTTGGCAAGACCTTTTGTTGGAAAATTGTAATATTTTCATGGCTGTTTGATGCAATTTTTGTAAGTATAACATTAGACTCGGTATGCTTGTCTTAAACTGTTCTTATGACTTTTGTTACAATGGAAAAATGCTTAAAGCTACCATCAACATACCATCAACTGTCTTATTTGAGCAGCAAAAATGCTCTCTCCCTTCAAAGCTATCCACATCCGGCTATAAACTGCCACATCAATGTCTTCTGTAACAGTGAAAAAATACTTAAGGCTACCATCACCACAGAAATGTCATTCAACAAACAATCTTGCTTGAGCAGCAAAAACACTTTCTCCCTCCACAGCTGTCCATTTCCGGCCAAAAATTACCAAAGCTAATGAGAGATGATTGCCAACATCATTTATCTGTATGTGGTAATCAACAATCTGGTGGTCATGGAACCACAGAAAAAGGAGCTAGTCAAGCATTTCTATGGCTTAAGAGCTGTGAAACATCTGCTGTACAGGATAGCAAATAAGGGCTGCAAGATAAATGCTACAAAATGGTCTCACATTTCTGTTGTCTGTTTAGTGCCAGAGTATGTCTAAATTGTATAGGGATCACTATGTATGCCAAAAATGTCAAAGAATGCAGTTCTAGAAAATTTCAGCTGATTCATTGCTTTGTTCATCTAGCATCACATATACCTTTTCTTCTGGATAGACATCCAGATGTCACCTGTATCCTATAATAAAAACAGTTCTATCCTCATAGCAGTAGTCTCATCCAGAAAGAGCCCTCATCCACAAAGTTTGGCTTGAGGATAAAAATTGTGTTGTTCTTTTGGCTGCTCCCTGTTCAGGGTCGCAACAGCAGATCATCTGGTCCTCATATTTGGTTTGGCACAGGATTTTTTTATGCCAGATGCCCTTCCTCTCACTACCCTCCCATTGTACTCCTGCCCAGGAATCACACCCAGACCACGGAAATGAAAGAGCAGGATCATGCCGCTGGACCACCAGGAGGTAATTGTGATAAACAATGGTGTACACTACAAAAATGTCTTGACCTAAGTGAACGCTATGGTAGACTGTTCATCTATACGTTTGAAATAAAATTGAGATCTGAGTCCTTCTGTACATACATGTGGAAGTAACTAGGGTCACCTTGCTTCCTTCTGTACTCTGTGGTAGGTGTGTTGGGCCACTACACCGCCCGATTGTTCTTTGTTCTTACATTCCTTCACCTGATGTGTAGCTCTGGCAAATGGTATCTTCAAAATATAAGAATGGGTATTTGCTGGGTAAATAAACTTGTCTTTCCTTGCTTTGCTCCATCTTACACCATGAACAGTGTAAGTTTTTCTATAATGGATTGATCCTTCTGCCTTTGTCAATGAAACGTCTCGTGTTGCTGCTTCAATTTCAAGGAGCAATTTGACAGATTTCAAGGTGCAGTTTACCAGTTTGTTAAAGCTGAAACCCTGTTTATAGGAAACCAGTAGGTCATTTGCAAAAGAATTTTCCATGATCTCTAAATAACCATATGACTTATCCAACCATTGCCAGATGAGAGCCTGTTTGGTATCTATGGATACTGCTCTAATCTTTCTAATCTTTTCTGTTGTGGTGACTCAATACTTAATGAGAAAATAAAACTTATCAGTAGGTGTAAAATGTAGGTCTTGAGAAAGCTGGAATTTTATGCAAATTATTGCTCGATGATTGTCATCATTAAAGTGAAGTGGCTGATAATTAGACAGGTCAGTTCTTGGGAGGTGGTTATGTTTCTGCTGCATAATTACAGTACACCACTGTGACTGAACATTTTCTTCACATTACTGTTAAAGATTTAATTAATTTTACTGGATTTTGCTGTTGTGGGAAGTGAGGTGGAGAAGATTGGACACTCTTGAATTAGTGGACTGTGACTAGCACATCGAACTGTTATGTGTAACAGGTTAGCAGTCTCTGGACGCTTCAATGTTGAGTTTATTGGGGGTGTGATTTTGCTGAGAAGCTAAATGAGATTAGATATATTTGTCAAATGGTGATGTGATGACCGTAAGTGTGTTCATGATTTCCTGTGGATATTTCAAGTACTTTGAGTTCTAGTGATGCAGATTCAGAATTTTCTTTTAGGGCATTCAGAGTACCTATACAAACACTTCTATGACTTCAATCAACAATCTGTGATTTTTTTTAGCTTCATTTCTATTTCAGATTTTTGTCATCAGGCTTGGCAAGTGCATAAGCTGCAGCCATGCTAGCTGAGGATCATTGGATACAGAAGCCACTTTATGACAGTATTGGTAAAAGAAGGACTACATGGATGCCATTTTTTTCTCCAACTGAATGCAATTACAAGCATTTGTTTTTGTTTTTGCCTTACCAATACCAAATTGAGTAACCTTTGTAGTAAGTCATCAGTCAGGGCCATCATGGAATATTATATGCAGTGGGTTTTTGGTGTGTGTTGCTAGCAATGAACTCTGGGTGATGCATATTATGTTTAAGATGTTATGGTAGATGCTGGGAAAGGAAGCCTGTGTGACTCAGTGATCAAACTTGAAGTGCTCTCACATGTGACAGTTTTTCTGCATGCTCATGTCACTTTGTGTTGCACAATTCACAGCATATTTTTCCCGACCATGATACTGCTCTATATGCTCATATAGTCATTATACACTTATATAAAGAAGATACAATCAATTTAAACAACATAAGATGATTTATCAGGTTACTTGTATTTTGTATCTACTTGATATTTTCACATTGTAATGTTTCTTTTTTCATTAGTGTGTTAGGTTTGTGTTATATAATATCACATAATAAATTTATTGGTAAAAGAGCATTTTATCAGTATAAGCATGTATAGAAGTTGCTTTCAGCTGCTCCCTGCTCAGGGTCGCCACAGCGGACCACCTGGTCCGCACAACAACTTGGCACAGGTTTTACGCCGGATGCCCTTCCTGCCGCAACCCTCCCATTTTTCCGGGCTTGGGACCGGCACTGCATCCAGTGGCTGGGGTTGAGGCATTGGCTGGGAATCGAACCCGGGCCTTCCGCATGATAGGCGAGAAACCTACCACTGAGCCACCAATGCCTCTAGTATAAGCATGTATAATTCATGGTTTTACAAAGGAGACGATTTTTGCAGCAGCATCTTGTGATCATGTATTGCAAAAGAAATTATTCTGTCTATCACAGAAACACTGTCTGCACTTCATTTCGTTTAATTCTGTTTATTTGCTGCAAAACAAGATCATGAAGGTTGTGAAGTAGTCTTAATCTATCTTAATGTGGTGTACAAATCGTGAATCTGGCATCCTTGTCATTAAGTGCCCTGCCTGCTGCCCCTCCTCCACTGAAAAGGCTCATAGAGCATGCATGGGGCAGCATAAAGATGAGCAAATCAATGGAACGTCGACTTATATCTCTCAGGTAGCAACATTGTTTTTAATCACTGGTTACTCAGAAGACTTAATTAGTAATTAGTTCAGCAGAATTTAAATGTATGGAGCTGTAAATGTGACTTTATGGAGATTAAAATTTGCACTTTGCTCTAAGGATGACTCATCAATAGATTTTTGCTTCTAATGTTTAACCAAAGTGCTAGCATGTCCTCTTTATAAGAAGAAGAAGAAGCCTTTATTATCGCCACACATACATTACAGCACAGCAGAATTCTTTTCTTCACATATCCCTGCTGAGGAAGTTGGGGTCAGAGCGCAGGGGCAGCTATGATACAGCACCCCTGGAGCAGAGAGGGTTAAGGGCCCTGCTCAATTGCCCAACAGTGGAGCTTGGTGATGCTGGGGCTTGAGCCCCGATCCGCCGATCAACGACCCACAGCCTTAACCTCTTGAGCCACCACTGCCCATCTTATGCAAGTTATGCTTGAATGCTGAACTTTGCATGTAAACACACTGGTTACTATATATTATGCTAATGATGGAGAATATAGCAATTACTCCACCATTTAAAAATAAAACCTTTCGGTTGGTGTGGTTTGGTTTGGCTTGGTTGGGGTGTGTTTTCTTTGAATGGTGTGTTTTGTATTGGTTTGTTTTGGCTTGCCATTGGTTCAGCTTTGTTTGGTTTGGTTGTTTTGTGTGTTTTGTATTGTTGTGGCTTGGTTTGGCTTTGTTAGCTTGTTTTGTTTGGTTTGGTTGTTTTGTTTTGTTTTGTTGTGGCTTGGTTTGGTTTTGTTAGCTTGTTTTGTTTGGTTTGGTTTGGTTGTTTTGTTTTGTTTTGTTGTGGCTTGGTTTGGTTTTGTTAGGTTGTTTTGTTTGGGTGCTTTGTTGTGGCTTGGTTTGGTTTTGTTAGGTTGTTTTGTTTGGGTGCTTTGTTGTGGCTTGGTTTGGTTTTGTTAGGTTGTTTTGTTTTGTTTGTTTTGTTTTGTTGTAGCTTGGCTTGGTTTGTTTTGTCTTGCTGGGAGTGGTTTGCAAAGTAAATATTTATTCACTACATTTGACACAGTGGGGTGTCATTAAAGCACAAACACACTAGTTCGCTGGGATAATTTGTATACCATGAAGATCCATAACTGTTTAGACCATTATATACTATTTGCCCCTACTTATCTAGTCATAGGGTATTGACACAACACTCTGCTGCCACCTAGAGCTCAAACTGGATAAAAGTCTGGTTTTAAATGATTTATTAACTAGTTCAATAAACAGCTAGTGGGGGGGTAACAAAACACTTAAAATCCGTAAATCATTTCAGAAACAGTTTGATGCTTCTACATTTCGAATGTGTGAGAATGCTAACCTTTTTGCCTCTAAAAACAGATTTTAACTGTTGATAAAATCACTATTAAGACAAATGAGAGCTATTAAGTTAATTTTTTTATCCTGCTTTTGATTTCATGTAACCACTGAAGGATTAACACATGACATACGCATTCATATGCATGAAAATGGGAAATATGTCAAAAATACTTGTAAAATAAAAAAAAAGATAGCAATTTAAAATAACTTGAATATCTAATATTTCCTATTATAAGATTCCAAAAAACAAAATATATGACTATAAATATGTAATCATATGTTTAGACATTATTACTCATTTCAAGCTTGAAATCGTACTGTTCAAAATTTTTTGTTTGGGTTTGTTTTGCTCATTTTAAACATTTATTTCTAGCATTTATTTCTAACATTTTCTTCAAATAGAATACGAAAGTATACCATCAGCCCATGTAAACTATAGTGATTTTTTTTTTTTGTTTCAGAAAATAATTTACTGAAGGTCATGTATTAAGTACAACATTTAAACAAGACACTAAGTTGGTGCGTACTTTGTAGCCTCAATTTATTAACTTCAATATGTTAATTATTGTTAAATATACATTGTGTCACCTCAGAGGCACAGTAATCTTGATTATTTTTTTTTAGAATGGTTTCATTTGGCCTAGGTAGAAGCAAATAGCCATTTAGGAAAGGAATGGTATGGCTATAGCTAATGTTAATGCAAACAGTTTCTTGGCCTGGTCTCAAGAATGACCAGGAAGAATGGTGGAAGAATATCCTCTGTGCCCTTTCCAGAACTTTCTCTCTTTGTGCATGTACACAAAAAGAACGAAGCAAAGAAATGAATTTTCTTTCTGATTCTGCTGGTTCATTTGTTAGTGCTTATTTTCACTTATGCCTCTACATTATACAATGACTCAGCTACATTGTGAATTTTCTACATCATGAATCTTGAGTCACCTGAAAACTGGCAATAATATTGAAAAAGCTCATGTTTTATTTATGAAATTGTGATATATTTCTTCAGGGATAAACAAGGGGGATAGATTCATTATACTGGTAATGCTGACAGAAACGATCATTATTGCCAGGTACAGTATTTACTAAAGCTATTCAAAGTTGAAATCATTCATTCATTGTCTGCCGCTTATCCGAACTATTCTCGGGTCACGGAGAGCCTGTGCCTATCTCAGGCATCATTGGGCATCAAGGCAGGATACACCCTGGACGGAGTGCCAACCCATCGCAGGGCACACACACACACAATCACACTCTACAGACAATTTTAGAGATGCCAATCAACCTACAATGCATGTTTTTGGACTGGGAGAGGAAACCGGAGTACCCGGAGGAAACCCCTGAGGCACGGGGAGAACATGCAAACTCCACACACACGGCGGAGGCGGGAATCAAACCCCCAACCCTGGAGGTGTGAGGCAAGCATGCTAGCCACCATGCCACTAAGCCACCATGCCACTAAGCCACCATGCCACTAAGCCACCATGCCACTAAGCCACCATGCCACTAAGCCACCATGCCACCATGCCACCATGCCACCATGCCCCCCTCAAAGTTGAAATCAAAAAACAATAACAAAACCTATCAAAGCTGAGTTTGTTGATCTAGTCCTGAATATCACATCTCAGTTTCATATCAGTTTCATTAAATATGTCAAGCCAATTGCATGTGTTGGGATATTAAGTTATCTAAACTTAACCTGACTAAAATTCTTGTTTTATAGTAAAGCCTGGAGTGTTAATGTTAGGAACACTAGCACAAGGCAGTACAATAAAGAAAGTAGTCCCATTTCGCTGAAAATGTTAACTAGGGAGAGGATATCAAGTAGCTAGCTATCTGTTTAAACAAATGAAGGGACATTTAGCTTGTCCCCATGAGGAATAATCCATTAAAAAACTGAAAGAATTAAATGGTGGCTTCTTGGTTACTGAGATTAAGATTCAGGTTAGATGTAGGTTAAGGCATAGTATTAATTAATTGCATTAATAATTATGCCAGATATAGGTCTTCACAAGGAGAGTAAGATAAATGTACGCAACTGTTTTTCTGCATTTCCACTCATAACAATCCATCAGCTGTTAATCTTTGCCTAGAGGCTTTCCTGAATGTTTAATTGAGAACAAGACAGTTATTTTTCACTTTTTGCTTTGATTGCCAGCCATTTCCCAGTCATTGCCAGTGTCAGTCTGTCAAACTTTTCCTCAACTTCTGAAACAGCATAAATGATGCCGTATGTCCTATAATAAACAGACAAAAAGCTTCGTTGCATCAGAGATAACAGATAAGAATAGTTTTTCCTTTTTCGTGAATTCTATTGCAGTGCATCTGTTTACGAAGAACAAGAAAAACACTCCTTCCTGTTTTTGCTGTTCTTGAAATGCAGTCATAGTCAGATATACAGAAGTCTTGAAATATTTCAAAAGAGTCTGTTCAATAAAAAGAGCCTTTGAATAAATCACTGTAGACAGCAATATGATCTCCTGCTCTGCTCCCAGACGTGAACCAGAAGAATACAAAGCTATATCTGAGGCTACTGGGTGAGAACACTGAAAAGTCTTTTTATAAAATAACCAAGGAACAAAGGTACACTTCTCCCTGAGAATTATATGAACTATTTTATATCGTTTTCAGGACAATGGTTGGTAACAACCTTCTGCAATTACTGGTACAGTTTTCTTTCTAACAAATACTAGTTAGACTAGTTAGTTACTAGTTATAACACATTCAGTAAAGTAATGACTGTAAGAACGCATTATATAATAACTATAAGGGTTCATGCCCCAGCACTGAATTCTTGATTCTGATTGGTCAACTAGGTGTAGATTATTGACATTTGATCCCCCGGCCCTCCATCCGCACTCTGATCTGCTATCATCACATGGCAGCTGACCTCACCAGATTCCTAGATCATCTCTGCATCTGTGAGCATCCATTTGGTCCCTCTCTCAATGTGAGCAAGACCTCGGGATACTTCCACTCTAACCATGCCAATGCCTGCAACTTTCAACTGCCAGCCTACTCCATCTCCTCATGGTTCTCTTGGCCCTAACAATGATTGCAATGAAGTCATTGATCTCACTTCTGAGTCACCTGAGCATTCCTCTCCTGTCATTCACCTGGTTACACTCCAACCTCTGCTGTACTTCCCTCAAGCCAAAGTGCGTTCCAGAAGAAGTTTAATTGTTGTTTATTCTCATCCAATGTGTTTTCCCCTCACCACCCTTTTTGGATTCTCAACTCAAGGCCAGCTCCCCAAGCCGTCCCCGGGGCCGCTCCTAACCTCCCAGGCCAGAGATTCAATTATAAAACAGACTTTGATTAAACAGTTGTCTGCTTACCTTGTTTTTTGTTGTGGCCGGCCTCTATAGCCCAGCAGGCGTGTGGTCCCAGTTCAGGTTGTTGGGCCTTTTGCTGGCTTGTCGAGGTCCTGGGTTTCATCACCAATAATTATGTTTCAATTTGACCTGTGTTTCAATTCAAAGTTTTTTTTTTATCTCTCATTCTAATATGCTGTGGTTTCCATAGCAACAATTCATTCACTGGAAGAGGTACGATGGATGTTTCCACTTAGTCAAGACTGATTAATAACTGGATTAACAAAACGTGAAAAAATAAGAAATCATTTCAATCAATATGACATGATATTTAATGGAGCTTTAAATCTATCAGTAGTTGTTTTTTTTCTATAAGAATGGGAACGGTTGAGGGAACTTATAAGGAAACTGATAATATGAACGGATTTGTTTTGCAGGGAAAACATTAAATGTAAACTACGAGTGGTTTAAAAGTATAACATTTTCTGCAAAGTTAATCATTTACTAAGAGGAATAAAACATTTCAGGACATGCTGTTAGAGCAAAACTATGAACTTCTGGATGGTAACCTAATCACATTGTCTAAAATAGTGTCAGATGTCTTCAACACAGTTTTATTCCCTGTGGTTTGTGGTTTTGAGGTGCATTGTGGAATGTGATGAAAATAAAATCTCAAGGAACTATCTCACTTTTTTTAACTGTTTAACTCGCTCCTGGCCTCAATGTGTTTCCCAAGATTTAAATCAATAGATTTAAGAGAGAGAGAGAGACAGAGAGAGAGAGACAGAGAGAGAAGAGAGAGAGAGAGAGAAGAGAGAGAGAGAGAGGAGAGAGAGAGAGAGAGAGAGAGAGAGAGAGAGAGAGAGAGAGAGAGAGAGAGAGAGAGAGAGAGAGAGACAGAGAGAGAGAGAGAAGAGAGAGAGAGAGAGAGAGAGAGAGAGAGAGAGAGAGCAGAGAGACAGAGAGAGAGAGAGAGAGAGACAGAGGAGAGAGAGAGACAGAGAGACAGAGACAGAGAGACAGAGACAGAGAGACAGAGAGAGAGAGACAGAGAGAGAGAGACGAGAGAGAGAGAGAGAGAGAGAGAGAGAGAGAGAGAGAGAGAGAGAGAGAGAGACTGACTTTTTGGAAATAATCTGAATCTTAAATTACATAACTTGAAAAAAACTCTGACTCAATTGTGTAGGTGTGAGCAAATATCTACATGAACTGCATTTTTTCCAAGTTATTAAAGTGTCACACAGGCTTTTATTATCTCTGACAACCCACATTTCAAGTCTAATACCATCTCAAATAACACAACACTTCTGCATGTCAGATAAAAACAATATACAATAAAACAACAATACAATACTTAAGACTGGTCGTTGTGGTCAATGGCCACGTCTACAGGTTAAAGAAATATTTTTGAATCCGTGTAATACTCATGCTCTCTTATTTGAGTTGTCCTTTTAAAATACTACCCTTTCCCCGACCCTTCCAGAGAGTCTTCATTAGAAGGAATCTGTCATCATTAGAAGTTAAATTGGGATTTACGAGGTGGGCGAGCGTTGCTTCTTTCAAGAGTGCCAACAATGTGGGAACAGTTCACTGTATGGGTTATTATATTTTCTCAGAGTTCTCAATGTTCTCAGTGAAATGTAAGTAAAAAAGCTTTCCTTATGCCATCTTCTGCTCTAAAGTGATCAAATTGCTTGAAGGTGGTTTCATAACAATTTCTTCACATAGAGATAGACTATATTATGTTGAGTGATTTAAAAAAAGAAAATGAAAAGACAAAAATCTAGGCTGCTTAAAGATTAAGGAATCATGAACTAATTGAGGTAGACTGTTTAATTAATATAAAACGGCAGGAAGAGTTGAAAATGTGTTAAAGCAGCATGGCTAAAAATTCAGAGGAATATGAATATTGGAATTTGAAAACTTATATATGATATATACAAGTTTTTTTTATCTTAAATATTATATGACATGTTTAAGAGCTAAAAAATCACTGGAGGTATTTTGAACATTGTGTATTTATTACACAGTAATTACACCATCATTTTATGTCTTTTTTTTTCTTGACAGTCAAGATTATTATTTCCATGTACTGATCCCTTTTTTTTAATTAATACAGATATCACAGTATAGGAAATCAGCCAGTACTCAATACTGAACTAGTACTGCTTTTTGCAAACATCTTTTGCTGAACACACACACACACACACACACACACACACACACATTCACACACACACACTACAGAGAATTTAGAGATGTCACTGAGCCTCCAGCGCATGCCTTTGGACTTGGGGAGGAAGCTGGAGTAGCCTGAGGAAACCCCTGAAGCCCACAGAGTGGAGGTGGCACTCGAACCCCAAACCCCAGAATTCCATATAATTTAAATTGTATTCTTCCGAGCTATAGTAACTCATTTCTATCCATCAATCTATCTGTTAATTTAGTTATCTGTTGACTGTTTATCTTCTTTATTTCATCTATCCTTGTTTATTCTTTTAACAGCATTATTGCCTTGATTTCTCTACATTCCCCAGTTATGGGATCACCGGGTATATGATGTGTGTGTACTTGATTCAACAACACCTGTTAAGCCCACATATCAAGCTATGATCATATTACTAGCAAGAACAATATGTTGTTTTCTCTAGCCCTCCCTGCTCAGTGCTGAAATTTCCTGGTCATCCTGTTTCTCCAGGGCTTTGAGACCTTTAATCTGCTCCAAATGTCCCCTGCAAGACTGGAGCTATTGAGTAGAGGTGGAAAGACAAGAGGAAAGTAAAAGTGGGGCAGGGAGCTATTCTTTTCACCTCAGGCATATTTGTAGATATTAAAACAACATGCCTCTAAACATTTATTTTAAATTTTAGTCCAAAACCTATACCTTGTCCTCGTCCTGTCAGTGATGGTCAATATACACAAATAACTCAAGTTATTTTCTCAAGCTGTAGGTGTGCATAAGAAATGGGGCATTCAAAGAAAAAAATATATAATGAAATTACGTTAATTCCATGTTTCTACAATAATTATACATTTGAAATGCTTTTATGAGAAACAACCTTACAAGTCTTTCTTCTGTATTACTCTATTGCCATTGTAGAGGTCATTTTCACCAAGAATTAATCAGAAGATCAAGAGATTTTCTGATTAAATAAAACAAATTGTCATTATAAGTCATTATTTCTTATGGTTAGAATGGTTTAGAATAGTTTTTTATGTAGTTTTATACGGTATATTCTCCTTATTTAAGGTGTGCTATTGTATGTGTAATCCAAAGCTTCACAACAAACTGTTTACACAACTAAACAATGGAAAACCAACAGTTAAAATTCAAAGCAAACTAAAGAAAATTTCATAAAACATATGCCATTAAAATAGAGCATAACCTACATTAATGACACCAGTTCTGATTTCGGTCTGACTTTAGTTATTTGACTTTAGTCTGATTTTAGCTATTGGTGGCTCAGTGGTAGGTTTCTCACCCATCATGTGAAAGGCCCGGGTTCGATTCCCAGCCACTGGATGCAGTGCCGGTCCCAAGCCTGGAAAAATGGGAGGGTTGCGGCAGGAAGGACATCCGGTGTAAAACATTTTCCAAGTTGTTGTGCGGACCAGTTGGTCCGCTGTGGCGACCCCGAATAGGGAGCAGCCGAAAGCAACTTCTTCAGTCTGATTTTAGATATTAGGTTTACTCTGATTTTAGGCATTTTATTCATGAAGCGGTCTAACCTGCTAAAATATTTTTAGGAAAAAAACATGTAGACCATGGTGGAAGACTATAAAGCACTTCTAAATTTCACTAGTGGATGATGGCATCTACAAAATGCAGTTCATGTAATTATCAGTACAAACTAATTGTAATAAACAGATAGATAGGTAGATAGATAGATAGATAGATAGATAGATAGATAGATAGATAGATAGATAGATAGATAAGATAGATAGATAGATAGATAGATAGATAGATAGATAGATAGATAGATAGATAGATCTAACACAACAAACTGTTCAGTCACCTACATATACAAGTAAGTCTTTTTTACACTACAGTACAAGTTTCAAGAAAACTGATTTGAGTATAAAACAGCTTAATAGTGATTTGGGTTTATTTTAGAGAAAGTCTAGAAGATCTCAGCCTCTGAATGACCCCACATGTGAAAGAGGCAAGAATCAGTCTGGCAAAAACATACAGATATTGAAGAAACCTAATTGTGCGAAAGCAACAGTGGGGGTTCCAATAATAACCTTTGAGCTGCCATCTGCTGAAAGGATATTGCTGCATAAATCCCTTGGTGCATACAGAGTGCCTTATCATGTTCCTTCATGATTTGTTTAAAAAGACTTGTGCAGGTGAGCGGAAAAGGACGAGAGGCAAAATCTCATAACCTTTGTAATTGTATGTGCCAATTTATCATTTCACCAGTCCTGTTCTGAATAGATCGGCACCCACATCCAAATGGTGTCTCTCTCTATCACCTTCTTTCCTCAACCCCATAGAGGAATTTTTTTTCTTGCTTTATGAAGGTGGAAGGTTTATGAGCACAGTCCGGATGATCAGATGTTACTCTTAGCTGTGTTGCCTGCATATATCTCTGGAAGGTTGCCAAGACATGCAAAGCATTTCATTTCCAGGTATTTAGCTAGAGATAAAATAAGATACAATGTGTAATATTAATTAAAGGTTATAGCCAAATGTATATATGGGTTGAAGTATATATACAATGCATTGTTTAGTCTGTCCAGTTTTGGTGAGTCTTCTTGACAGCAGTGAAACCTGATGTGTCCTGAGAAGCTTTTTTTGAATTACCATAGCCTTCCTGTTAGCGTGAACCAGTCTGGCCATTTCCACTGACTTCCCTCATCAACCTAAAGGCCACTGAGATCATGTTTTTGATCTAAACATAACTGAAGCATCGTGCTCCAGCCTTATGATTGCCCGATCGGGTAATTGCCTGAGTGAGCAGGGGTCTCTAATAAAATGTGTGAGTGTAGTAGAGTGTAGTCATGTATGAAGCATGGCATGATTTCTGATTGTTTCTTGTTATTTCATGTATTCTAAGGAATGGGTCTTTGTATATCTTTAATGATTTTAGAGATTAAAATATAATCTTTTCCACAATGATATATTTCAGGGACATTGTATGATGAGAGGCAAATAGATCTTCTTGAGAGACACTTGTTAGTGTATGATACAATAATTTGATTTGAGATGAGATGTCTGATTTACTATAAATTATTTGATGTTAGATATTGTGCGAAACTTGGAGAAATGCGATAGCTTAGTGGTTAATGCATTGGCCTACTGTGTGGAAGGTTGTGAGTTCAAGTCCACCAAGTTGCCACTGCTGGCCTTATAAGCAAGGCTCTTAACCCTCAATTGTATAAAATTAGATTAAAATGTAAGTCACTCTGGATAAGGGTGTCTGCCAAATGCTGTAAATGTAAAGAAATATCAATCTAAGACTAGGTTGGAAGACATGGCTTCTTAGCACGTGTTTATATATAATTAGGAGTTCCCATAGGTAAGGAATTTATTGCCTATTATTTGTTGTAGGTGACCCAACTACACTAAAAATAATTTATTTCCATGTGTACCATACCTGAACTGCATATCATTCCAGCACCGATATAGACAGAGCAACCTTGAGGCCACCATGCGCTCTGTACTTCTTAAAATAAGAAAGACTTTTCACTCATCTTCTCCAGATAAGGAGAAGAAAACAAAAATAAAAGAATGAAAAATTAAAACACAAGATGCATAATTAAAAACAAATAACAAAATGAATGCATCAAATAAAAGTAATATAGTAGTACTTATGCAGAACCTGGTCTCTTTCTTTCTCTCTCTCTCTCTCTCTCTCTCTCTCTCTCTCTCTCTCTCTCTCTCTCTCTCTCTCTCTCTCTCTCTCTCTCTCTCACACACACACACACACACACACAGGGAAGGTAGAAAGGGAGGCAGGGAAGGTAGAAAGGGAGTGCTCAAAGGTATGTGTGTGTGTGTGTGTGTGTGTGTGTGTGTGTGTGTGTGTGTGTGTGTGTTCTCTGTTTAAAAAAGGGAAATGCATGTGCCTCCCTTATGAATTCACAAAGGTACTGTGGGCTGTTTGTCATCTTCATCTTTATCTGAGGTTCTGAATCCCACTGCGTCTGTGGCATCATGGGAAGGCAAAAGGTTTTCATGGACAAAATGATGCAAATGTTTCACATCCGAAACCTACTGATGCGTCAGGCTCTCGCGGAATGCCTGGGCACCCTCATTCTGGTGGTGAGAATTAGACATGTTTTTATCTTACGTTTTTATCACTGATGATAACTTGACAATATGACAATTTATAATTGACAAATTTGATAATTGACTGTTTCTATTTAGCAGTAAATCTTTTCTAAAACTGCCACAGACTGGATTTTGTGAAGGAAAGAAAAGGAAAGAAAAGACTTAGGCTTTATAAAGTCTGCTATATTTCTGAGTTAAACTAACTCTCTCGTTTTCTTTGTTTGTTTGTTTGTATTTCATCTGCTAAAAAAAGTCCAACGAAAGAAGTCTGGATCGAATGCTAATTATAAATTTGGAAAGACTTGTCCTAGATAAAAAACTTGGGTGTGACACCCATTAAAGAAATAAGAAAGACTTTAGAGCACTTCCTTATTACTTCCTTTAAGAGTCCTTTAGAGATCAAGTATAAAAGATTACAAAATGCCCTGAGGAAACAGAAAAGCACTGCAATTAAACTGAATTAGAGAATGATTGAAATATAATAAGACAGCTCCCACGGGAATAAAGCTGAGAGACCTATTTATTTAAATCATTATATTTCAGAGTCGAGACATTTATTACTATTATAACACGTATGGTTAACTGCTGCAGATTTATATCAACTAAAATCTGAACCTGACTTTATTAATTCAGTCTCCTGTTGTGTTTTATTACCTCAAATGTTTTCGGTCAAAATGAACACACTTATTATATTAGCTTGGTCAAGAAGGATTGGATTCCGTTTGAGAAATATTAACTCATTTTAATTAGTTTCGAGTAACATGTGATGTAAAGACAGTTATTGCTCATGCTGAAACTCAGATGTTAATAATACAAAAATAAAAAAAAAAATGAAAGGTTTGATGATGTGTATTTCAGTTGATTAAGGAGGAAAAAAGTATTTCATTTGACTTATCAAATTATCCCTTTGTTCTCATTACCAAGACACACACAAAACTTTCAACTATGCAAAGAATCATTGATAACCCATTTTAGGTTTGATACAGCTTGAAGGAAAGTATGCAGAAAGATTAAAATTGTTCTAGTAGTACATTAAACTAAACATGTTTTGTCTCTGGCTATATGCTCATATGTATTTTATTAGGTCATGGGATGAAAGATCTTAATCTAGTTCAGGTGGTGACTGAGACAGTGATATGTTCGTAAATCCTTTCTCAGCCCATGTTGTTTTCAGTCTGTTAAGGGTGGATCCTTTTGATGTTATTTTTATTACACAACTTAGCTGGGGTTTGGAGCATTTTAGGGGATAGAACAGGTATGCACACACACACGCACACACACACACACACACTCACACACACACACCCACGCACTACCCCTTACCTAAACATGGTATTTATAGCTTCACTTCACATTCTTTGACTGTCCAGGAAAAAAAAAACATGTCCACTAAGCCAGACGTAGCTTCGCAAACCATTTCCTGGACTGTAATGCAGGAATTTTTGTTATATTATAATTCTGGGGATATTTTTATGATGTGTTTCTATCTGAGGAATGTGTGGTATTCAAAACCGTGAATATAAGTAAACAACATTACAAATAGATTTCAAATCAGACGTCATGATGATTTTACAATGTATCGGGTCAACTTTATATCACGATACGCAAATCTGAACTGATTACACTATAACAACATGATGCTATTTCTAAGTTAAGTTGTCTTTATTTGTCACATTTACATTACTGCATAGTGAAATTCTTTCTTCACATATCCCATTGTTGGGGGTTGGGGACAGAGAGCAGGGTCAACCATGATGCTGCACCCCTGGAGCAGGGAGGAGTTAAGGGCCCAACAGTGGCAGCTTGCCAGTGCTGGGACTTGAACCCTGATCTTTCGGTCAACGATCCAGAGCCTTAACCACTTGAGCTACCACCACCCCGTAGAAACTTTTTTTTCTGTATGTCACTGAGCACCCTAGTAGCAAACACTCTCTCACAGCATAAACACTTAACACATTATATATATATATATATATATATGTACCACAGTATACTATACAGTACTATACAGTAACAGAGAGAAAATTTTATAATACTTATACTTATAGTATACTTATATACATATAGAATACTTATAATACAATATAAATTTTACTGTATATATTGAATATGGAATGGAGTAGAAATGCTGCAAATGATTCAGTGCTGTATTTTCTGCTTTTTTTCAGCAAGTGAATAAAAAATGCAATGCTAATTCAAACAATGCAGTAAAAAATATTGATAAATATTTATAGACATTTACATAAGACATCTATCGAGCTCTAAAGATATCCTTCACTGAAACTGAAAAAAATAATTCATCTTCGTCATTCATCTTCAGTGTCTTAGTAATAGCATAGTTATTACTATGTATGTACAACGCATAAACACACATTACCACACTCATTGAGAGGTGGGAGGAAACTGAGTTGAAGCCCATGTGAACACAGACCTCTGAACAATCTGTAACCCAAGCTCAGGCTTGAACTCTGGAGCTGTGAAGCGGCCATACCTTTATTTAACAGCTTTTTTGTTCAAGCACTGAAAACCGATCCACAGTTGAATCCACACTGACAGCTGTCTTGCTAATGTGTGAAGAGTACAGCTTGGATAAAGGCATGTGACTAATTGAAAAAAATGCAAATAGGAACAAGGTTAAACTCAGGTTCATGTTTTCTGCATTGTCTGATATGATAAGTAAATTGTAAAATATGATAAATTTCCTCAAATCAGAACATTTGGTCTGAATTCGTTCTGTGATGAAAAAACTGCTTATATGTCATATTGTTCGATTAGTTTAGTCCAACATGGGAGAAAGCTCGCCATGCTGAATCACAACCTACATTTTCTTTATTGCATTCAAAATACATTTTCTTAAAATGGTTCACCAATTTTAATTTTAAAAAGTCTTCAAATTAAAATCAACTGCTGTTATCAGTCACTGGTTTGTTCGACATTCTGAAAAAGAGCAAGAAGTTCTCAAAAAATCTGGTCATGAAGAGACTAGAGCAAACACTTTTTATCCAAAACATGTCTTTGAACACTTAAAAAGTTAGAACAGTGCTAATCGAGTCATTGGCACATCCGCTGTGAATTAGCAAACCGATCAGAAAGAGTAAATAAAGATTTTTTTTTCACTGAGGTATGTTGAAATAACAGCGTTTTTCCCTCCTCAATCCAGATGTTTGGCTGTGGTGCTGTTGCACAGCTAGTCCTGAGTGAAGGATCGCATGGAATGTTCCTGACGGTGAATTTCGCGTTTGGTTTCGCTGCCACACTTGGGATTTTGGTGTGCGGCCAAGTTTCAGGTGAAATATTATGCATGCTGTTTGATGCACTGGCTACTCTGAATTGCCCCAGGTATGAATGAATGTTTGAGTGCATGTGTGAGAGTGTGATGTGTATGTGTAACTTCATATATTTATAAAGTATATATTTAACTTTTTTGCTTAATAGTTGTTGCTTATTTTTAAAGAAGGTTGGCAATAATTTTCTTTATTCTTTCTTGATGTTCTACAGGCGGTCATCTGAACCCAGCTGTGACCTTTGCCCTTTGCATCCTTGGTAGGGAACCATGGAAGAAGTTCCCTGTGTACTTCATATTTCAGACTGTAGGTGCCTTTCTTGGATCTGGAATCATATTTGGCATGTATTTTGGTGAGTAAGAGTTTTAATAAATGGCAAAATAAAAATAAAAAAAGCTTAATATGTGAAGAGTACAGAATTGGTATAGTTAATTACAGTAGCTGGTGATTATATAAACAAATATACAAGTATCTATAAGCCTAGAAGTACTTAGATAGGCATAACATTATGAGCATTGAGTGAATAACACTGATCTCCTCATCATGGCACCTGTTAGTGGGTGGGATATATTAGGCAGCAAGTGAGCATTTTGTCCTCAAAGCAGGAAAAATGGTTAAGCGTAAGGATTTGAGCGAGTTTGACAAGGGCCAAATTGTGATGGCTAGACCACTGGATCAGAACATCTCCAAAACTGCAGCTCTTGTGGGGTGTTCCCAGTCTGCAGTGGTCAGTATCTATCAAAAGTGGCCCAAGGAAGGAACAGTGGTGAACTGGTGACAGGGTCATGGGCGGCCAAGGCTGGCCCGTGTGATCCGATTCAACAGACGAGCTACTGTTGGAAGTTAATGCTGATTCTGATAGAAAGGTGTCAGAATACACAGTGTATGCCAGGTCAGGGCTGTTTTGGCAGCAAAAGGGGGACCAACACAATGTTAGGCAGGTGGTCATAATGTTATGCCTGATTGGTGTATATAGACATTTAATAAGTAACCTTTACAGTCTGTATAGACTATCAAGTCGTCCTTTCTCTCTCTCACTATATATCCAGATTATATCTGTTAGTAGTGCTTCTATAGGCTGGAGACTGTACACCTACCACAATTTCTAACTGTTCACTTTGTGCAATGGCAGATGCACTTTGGGAGTATCGGAAAGGCAGTCTGATTGTGTTAGGTGAAAATGCTACAGCTGGAATTTTTGCCACATATCCATCCAAACATCTCAGCCTGGTCAATGGCTTCTTTGACCAAGTAAGAATTTCCACATTAGATTTTCCAGAAATCTCACTTCAATGTGACTATTTCACAGAAATAATGATTTAATAAATTTGATACAGTATATTATTATGAGAATATAAGACATGAGCTGAGAAAATACAGTAGCAGTAAATAATAGTTGTTTAAAAAGACTTAAATTCCCATGAATTTCTATTTTAATAAAGATCTCTGTCCTTTTTGTGCAGGTGATTGGCACAGCAGCACTGATCGTGTGTATACTTGCCATTGTGGACCCATATAATAACCCAATCCCACGTGGGCTAGAAGCATTCACTGTGGGCTTCGTGGTTTTGGTTATTGGTCTTTCTATGGGATTTAACTCGGGTTACGCCGTGAACCCAGCCAGAGACCTCGGACCCCGAATCTTTACCTCACTTGTAGGCTGGGGCAGTGAAGTCTTCACGTCAGTACTTAACTAAAATAAATACTACTTTATTACTACAAAGTAGAGTAGATATGATATTTGAATGCTTCATTAATGCTTTATATGCAGTGCCTCATACACAATATTATGGTAAGACTGCACTCAAAAATGAGTTAGGGAGGCAAAATGACATGGTGACATTTTAAAATTTACATATTAATACATTTTCATGGATACTTGGATTCTTACGGTGCAGTTTCTTGGTGAAAGTGAAATACAGTACATGGTATATAAGGTTTTATGTGGTATATAAAAATGCTATATAGATGCTTTATGCTTCTAGCTTTTAATCATTGCCTGCCTTTTAAGCATTCATACCACTCCATAATTTCTGTTCACATTTTTCTTCTGACTCATTCCCTGCACACTGCAGACATTCATTGATTAAAAACACAATGATGCTGAATCAAACCATACATTTCTCTGCCTATAGCTTGTTGTGCTAGGTTTAACCAACTAGAAATATACTAATTGCATCTACTTTCTCATTTCTCTCCTGCTGCAGAGTAAATGATTACTGGTTCTTTGTTCCAATCTTTGCACCATTTATCGGTGCCATGGTGGGCGTTTTGGTGTACCAGCTGATGGTGGGATACCATTTGGCGGGAGAATCCCAAGAGAGGGAAGAAACAGAAGCCCGCAAAGAGAAAGTAAGGCTGAAGTCATGCAAAGTGTCTGGGTAAAATGCCATTGTGTAAAATCTCACTTATAATTCTTTTATTATTAAAGTCATTTCTTACAGTCCAAATCCCAGACAGTATGTCTTCATGTTAACTTTGACATTAAGAGGTCATATTCCCTCTACTCTCCATTGGAAATCCCAGACAGTATAAGTCCCATGTTTTCCTTGGCACATAACATTTTACTGCCTTTGTACAGCCGTCTGATTGCCATGATGTCCTACCTAAATCCCAGAATGTTTGTCCTCTCTAACTCATTGCTTTTAATGTATAACCAGACAAGTCTAGACATGGCTAAATCCTGCACTAAACCCACAAACCACAAGATCCTTACTTCTGACATATTAATCTTGTTCAAGAACAGCTGTGACTTGAACAGCACTAAGAGCATATCAAAATTCATTGATTTATTTGCATTGTTACATATGTATTTTACCCTCCTAAAGAGTTGTTTCTTATGTCATTTATTTCTGTGTGACATGATTAAGAGTTCAAAGTAGGTTCAGAACAAAATATATATATTTATATATATATTTATATATATTTATATTTATATATATATTTTACTACACTACTATATATATATATATATATATATATATATATATATATATATATATATATATATATATATATATATATATATATATATATATTGTTCTGAACCTACTTTGAATATATATGATACTTCATATCATATATATATATCATATTTCAGGTAAGGCTTTCATAAGGAGACAGAATTAGAAAAGCAGAGTAATGTACTGTATACCTATGGATAGAATTTCCCACTGACTAAACCAGATGTCTAAAAACAGCCTCCATCTCTACCTATAACTTATTTATTTTGCATGTTGTACTAATTGTTGCATTTATTATAAGAAGGAATAACAGAAGTTAGGAGACACAGTGGCATCATGGTTAGCATGTTTGCCTTGCCTGGGGTGTGCCCTCTTGCCTCTGCCACTCTGGTTTTCTCCCCCAGTCCAAAGACATGTGTTGTGGGCTGTTTGGCATCTCTAAGATGTCTGTGGTGTTTTGAATGTGTGTGTGTGTGTGTGTGTGTGTGTGTGTGTGTGTGTGTGTGATTGTGCTTTGCAACGGGTTGGCATCCCATCCAGGATGTCCTTCGCCTTGTGCTCCTAATCCCCTGGGAAAGACTCCAGGTTCCACATGACCCTCCATAGGGGAGGCGCTACAGAAAATGGATGGATAGATAACAGAAGTTGGTGGTTACTTGTTATTTCATCATTTTTATATTGTATAATCTTTTGTGGTCTGCATATGTTTATCTTTTATTCATCTTTTTTTTTATTATTTGTAATAGTTATCATCCAAGCATAAGGAATTACAACAACGATTTCCATCTGTTGTATTAATTACTAACTCTTTCCATTTATTGTATTAATGTTATCAATTTATGTACACATGACTTTTATTGTGTTAATCGAGATGCTTTTCTTTTCCATTACATATATGACTCATCAAAGGAAATATTGAGATATTATAAATACAGTTTGTTGCTAATATTTGCATTGTCTAAAAAGAATATTCGAAGCATTCCTTACATCCTAAGGGAATGTTCATGCATTTAGAGACTTTCACAGTAAATAAAACATGAAAAACGTTCAATGTGGCCCAATACGCCAAGGCCGGCATTACGTTTCCTCTCACCTCTGCCAAAAAATTCCCTTTGAGCCTTGAGGCGCTCATAAAACGCACTGTTTGAGTCTTTTTCAGCTTCATCAAGCATAAAGTGGACAAGTCGAAGGCCATTTTCAACAATGATGCCATAAATAAAATCTGCTTAGGTGAAGACTTATTATCAGATAACACTACTACAGGGGCATTAAAGTTTTGCCCTCTAATGGATTTTACATCACAGCTTTAAACAGATCTCCAACTTTTGCTTGTTATTGATATTGCACCATTGGAAAGATTTTGTTCTTGTATTGTGAGAATGATTTTTTGTGCACTTGTGCCCTTAGAACAAAGTTACACTTTGAATCATTATAAAGTTATTCTGACAGTTCACCTTAATCCTATGAGGAAATATTGATGAGAGTGGTCTTATCCAGCATGATTCCACCCCCAGCCACATGGCACAAGGACGCTGTATGATTTAATGAGCTTGAAAATGGTCTAAATCATATGTTATGGCCTTCAGGATCTCAGTCTAGTTGAAGACCAATGGGAGATTTTGGAGTGATGTGTTAGACAGTGTTCACCACTACATCATTAAATCTTTTATTGAGGGAATATCTTTTGGAAGGTGGTGTGCAAATACAGTATATGATCAAATGTTTTATGTTTAAAAAATGTTTGCAGTCATAAAATCCCAAATGAAATGATGTTCCCATGATATTCTATCTGACGTGTTATTAAATTGTTGAGCATTTAATTGAAATATTAATTAATTAATTGACACTGACAGCATCTTACATTAAACATGTTGTTTTTAATTCTAAATATTGAAAGATTTCTACTTTATTATGTTCATATTTCTAAGTAACTCAGAATGATGACCAAGGTTACCACTTTGCATGGAAAAGTCAGGAATAAACAGCCATACAGCTAAAATAAATAACACATTTAAATAATAATCTAAATATACCTATAGAACATACATTTCCATATAGTTCACCATTGCTTGTGTTTGAGTTCATAGGATCTAAGAAACCAAGACTAGTCTTAAAATACATAGAGATGTTAGGGGGGTTTTTTAGGAATCTTTTTCTAGCAGTAGGTTTGCTTTCTGTAGCATTCATAGCAGAAATTCACCTGCAGAAGGAGGCTATGAAATGCTGGATGTGACGTGCCTGAATGTTGTACCTCTCAGGAATGAGTACATTGTTCAGTTGCTGCAAATTGAAGTTGGTCAGCTGTGCTGTTCAGATACACTGTGCTCTTTTTCACTGAGTATCAGGGCTATAATGTGTTCCAGAAAAGCCTTCCTCACATCATCACATTGCCACAGAAGAATGACTTTAAGGGCTTTAGGTTGCTTGTGCTAACGTCCTATCTTTCTAAAGAAACAGAATGAAACCTCTAAAGAAACCTTGGATTTTAAAACTTTTTTCTTGGTTCCATTATGTGTCATGGGATGCTTTTACAGTATCCTTAGTAACTAGTAACTAGTCAGCATCAATGTGGTCTAAATTTGGCTTCTGGTTAGTATATTTTAAGAAATAAAACAAAATAAGAAAGAAAATGTAGAGTGATGTAGCTGAGGTTGAGCCAGAGTTCATAGACCATGCAGACTCTGGAGTTAATTTCAGTGTTTCTGACCATGCTCGTGAAGATACTATTTAATTTTTTTTTTTTTTTTTACTTAGGCCACACCCATTGTAGGTTTAAATCCAAATACATACAGTGCTATTGTGTTGCGCTCTGCCTTTACACAAACTAGTTTGAATTTGGATGCAACCTATTTGAAAAGCACACAATTTTTGTCTTTCCCCATCGTGTGTGTGTGTAAGATGAACTGAACAGAAGCTGAGCAACAGAAGTAGCAACCAACCTTGTTTTCCTTAAAAGGTCTCTGAGCTGCATGCTGCTTAAATGGATACACATGGTCTGTGCCTTTCACTGTCTATAAGCCATGGATATCCATACACTCCTAGCAGTGATAGTTTTAGGACCTGTATGTACTGGTACAGAGGTTCATCTAACAAGAAAGGCCCTAAACTTGGTCACTACATGGTCATTATGTTCCATGAGGGTTATTATGTTAGACAGAAAGCTTCATGGTCAAACAATCTCAGTGTTACAGAAGTGTATTCGATCTGTGTTTGCAGCCAATTCACAGTTAATTTGTGTGATGCTCCAACCATCTCGCAGTACTTGTTACACTCTCTGACCCACCTACACAAACACACTTACAATCCACCCTCTAAAGGGGGAGTGCTAATGGCAAGGGGAAGTCAACAAGGGCCTATTAAAGGTGTCGAAATGTTCTTTTTAATAAGGACACAGCCTTCAGTGAATAAACTATCTGGTTTTTCTTTCTTGGTTGGAAGCAGTTCAAATAGCCTCACTCAGAGACTGCAGCATTGAGTCTCTCTTAAATTCTCAGATGCTGTTATCTAGAGCAGATATGATACATTAAAAAGATGTCAGGACAGGTTCTGAGTGTGAAAGCATGGTGTGTGAAGCAACAGCTGGGCTGTGATTATAGACGTGAATACCGAACTTGCATGTCTTTTTAATGAGCTTATTTAATTTACAACTATTTTTAATTAATCACACTGAACACAAACATCCCTACCAGAGCTCTTTTTTGCAATCCTCAGTTGTGAATTCAAGTCTCCAGGAGCTTATGCTTAGTCGAAACACTACATCATTCTCATCATTTCAATCATGTACTTTCAATTCTAATTAGAACTATAATTATTCATTCATTCATTCATTGTCTACCGCTTATCTGATCTATTCTCGGGTCATGGGGAGCCTGTGTCTATCTCAGGCGTCATTGGGCATCAAGGCAGGATACACCCTGGACGGAGTGCCAACCTATCGCAGGGCGCACACACACACACACACACACACACACACACACACACACACACACACTCACACACACACTCACACAATTTAGAGATGCCAATCAACCTATCACGCATGTCTTTGGACCGGGGGAGGAAACCAGAGCACCCGGAGGAAACCCCCGAGGCACAGGGAGAACATGCAAACTCCACACACACACGGCAGAGGTGGGAATCGAACCCCCAACCCTGGAGGTGTGAGGCAAACGTGCTAAGCACTAAGCCACCTTGGCCCCCCACTATAATTATTATTTAATTATTTAAAATATTTTGAAAAGTATTTAGCGGAGATTATCAGAAACACGCTGCTTGTTAACAGAGCCTCATAAAGATATATTAAAGTATCCAACTTAGGAATAATCTAAATCAGTTCAGTGATGAAACGTTTCTATCCCGATTCCAGTGGTCTTTTGCAGGATCTATATTTTATTTTAAATCTAACTCCTTCGAACCTGAAGTAATAATAACACATTTTTTTATCCTTGTAATTAGAGAAACTAGTCATTTTCAACCATTTTGATCATTAATTCACCCTCCATCCCCCAATAGTATTGTTCCCAAAATTGCCAACACGCCTCTTTTATTCAAAAGCCAACTGAAATGTGACAGAACTTCACAAGGGAAAAGAGAAACCTGACATTTTAGAAATCCTCACTGACATGGCCTTTTAGCAGTGTGCATCACCAAATACACCTAATGTCAATCACAGTTCCCGCCCACTTTTACAGAACAAAATCCCAGAAATTTGAGAACTTAAAATAGCTTTCATTCGAGTTTCAAGAATTTTGTGTATCTTTGTACACCAAGATGGACCAAACATTACAGTAAAATAGATAAGAGAATTCAGAATATTTAAATCCCTATATTATAAATGAAACAATATCTTGAAACACTGGAAAACATTAAAGATCCAGAAATGTCATGATTTAACAGGATGCCACTAATTACAAATCAATACTAAAATTGCTTTCTTCTCCAAAACATTACAGAAAAAATACATGCCATTTTTTTACGTCTCCATAAAAAGTAACTGAGTTCATAGACCATGCAGATATTTCTGACTCTGGAGTTAATTTCAGTGTTTAGATTGACTATAAGGGTTGCAATCTTTGTGCATATCTTCCACCAGCTCAGTGTTTTACAGTAGTTATTATATAGTTATTTTGTGTCTAAATCTCCCTCTAATCTAAAATAAAAAACTACATTTCTTCTCCCTCTTCTTTCTTATGCTTTGCCTCTTCTTAATTGCCAATACCGAGTGCAGTGTTGCAGCGTTTCATTTTACAGCTACACATTAAAGCATCATATTAACCTTGATAAAGAATAGACTTGTTTACTCAATGCTTAGAGTTATTTTAGAGTTAAAATAGTGTTCTGTTTTTCTGGAAATTATTTCAATGCAAGGTTTTAAACAAGTCCAACAGTGACACCCAATGAACAAAAGTCTGCACTGCACTGGAGTAAAGCAGGAAGTTAAGCAAAGCAATTATAATAGTGTTTAATGCTGTATAGCACATACCAGACATATCTATATATAAATAAGTGCCCTAAGACTTATTGTATTAGTACTGGACCCTTGGGCCATGTTGTGCATCATAATAAACTAAAGAAGTTTCCAATTTTCCTAACATATATCCTGAACCGGGGGGGAGGTTGGGGGGTGCACGGGGGGTGCACAGTGGCTTGGTGGTTAGCATGTTTGCCTCACACCTCCAGGGTTGGGGGTTCGATTCCCGCCTCTGCTGTGTGTGGAGTTTGCATGTTCTCCCCGTGCCTCGGGGGTTTCCTCCTGGTACTCCAGTTTCCTCCCCCAGTCCAAAGACATGCGTGATAGGTTGATTGGCATCTCTAAATTGTCCGTAGTGTGTGAATGAGAGTGTGTGTGTGCCCTGCGATGGGTTGGTACTCCGTCCAGGGTGTATCCTGGATCCTCTGATAAATCATTTGATAAATACTGATCACTGCAGACCGGGAACACCCCACAAGAGCTGCAGTTTTGGAGATGCTCTGATCCAGTCGTCTAGCCATCACAATCTGGCCCTTGTCAAACTCGCTCAAATCCTTACGCTTGTCCATTTTTCAACTTTGAGGACAAAATGTTCACTTGTTGCTTAATATATCCCACGCCTGAGATAGGCACAGACTCCCCGTGACCCGAGAATAGATCGGATAAGCAGTAGACAATGAATGAATATCATGAATCTGTTACTTTTAGATGAACTGATAACTCTTTATATTATTACTTTTAATGAAGATTTTTGTCAGAGTGCTCTGATATGTCAAGTCTGGTTGGTGTTGCTGTAACCCTGTTTACATATTGAAGCAGAGTTGATTTTTTTTTCCCTCTTATGTATTTTGAAGAGATTTGCAGCAGATCATTAAGCCTCGAGTGACTCTATGATTGGGGCGACACTGAATCTAAGAAAACATGCCAAGAAAACTATTCAAGAAATTTATCACGTCAATTTTGTCTCTTTTACCAGTTACCGTGTACTCAATTATTAGCCTCATTTATTTGTCATTTGTTCAGACAAAAGAAATCTAGGCAGAAAAAAAAGTGTTGCAGAATTTTTTGGAAAATCAGTATTGGAATAGTTTATTTTCTTGGCATGAAATTTAATATATCAGTAGGTCCAATTTTTGTGTAAACTGTGATATAAATCGACCAGGTATAAAATTATGGCCTAATATTGTGTTGGTCCCCCTTTTGCTGCCAGAACAGCCCTGATCCGTCATACACTGACACCTTTCTATCAGAACCAGCATTAACTTCTTCAGCAATTTGAACAGTAGCTCGCCTGTTGTGGCCACCCTTCGTTCCCCACGTGCATGATGAGCCTTGGCCGCCCATGACCCTTTTGCTGGTTCACCACTGTTCCTTCCTTGGACCACTTTTGACAAATACTGACCACTGCCGCCCTGGGAACACCCCACAAGAGCTGCAGTTTTGGAGATGCTCTGATCCAGTCGTCTAGCCATCACAATCTGGCCCTTGTCAAACTCGCTCAAATCCTTACGCTTGCCCATTTTTCAACATTGAGGACAAAATGTTCACTTGCTGCTTAATATATCCCACCCACTAACAAGTGCCAATCAGTGCTATTCACTTCACCTGTCAGTGCTCATAATGTTATGCCTGATCGGTGTAGGTGTTCTGGGAAGTTTTGGAAATTTTGTTCCAAGCATGTATTTAAGTCAAGAATTTATGTCAGAATAATTAATCTAGACAATTAAGCAGAAATATGACTATTATCATTCTTGTTTTTTTTATTTATGACCCAGAAAGATCTGACCTGAGAACAGAACCAGAAAAAAAGAGACACAAATAATAATAACACATGAAGCAGCTTGTATGTTTATTACCACACAGAAAATAATAGGCAATAATAGGACTCCATCACCGACTTCAATGTGATTAAATCTTTAAACATAGACGTAGGAATATTGCGTGCCTCAGATAGTACGTGAGAAAGGTGTTTAGTTTTTTTCCTATGTGCTTGACAGACAGATAAAGCAGACAGGGCAGAGGTTGGTGTGTCTGTTTGCTGAGGACATTCAAGGCCTGCAGCGCTGAATAAAGCGTGGGTAGAGGCACACGTCTCGAATGTGATGACGATTCAGCAGCCAGGTAAGAAAACGCTCCAGGCCAAGCCCGTATCCACCATGAGGGCATGTGCCATACTTCCTCTGAAATGCATAAAAGAAGCATGTTTAGGTACAATTAAGCATCTTATGGTGATGTTCAAATATATTATGTCATGGTAAAGCACATCAAAAGTATAATAAAGCCACAATAAATTAGGTAAACTGTTACAGCACGTTTAAACGCATTGCAGTATGTTGGTCATTTTAATACTGTGTTACACAGATACAGTGGAGTAAAAGACACTTTAAAGCATGTTATTCATGTAAAAGGTACAGCTCCGTTAAAAAGCAATGCTACAACATGCTACAGCTTGTTAGAGTATGTTAATGTATGAACTAAACAATAAATCAAAAGACGCACATTACTTCAAGTCGCTGTACCATGAAGTCGCCAGTTGATGTTCCTACTACCGGTTGCCATAGTAATAACATTTATCAGTGGGAGGCAATTATCAGATTTCTTCCTGCTAATATTAGGCATTCTGATGGGAGATCTGGCATTTGTATATAAAATTCACCAGTGTAAAAATGCATTCCATCACATAAACAAGATAAAGGTGAAGCAGTTTGTGCTCTTTGCCACGGATTATGTGTGCTCTACTGTCCTCCCACTGGTAGTCGCAGCACCAATTCACTCCATATGTGCATAACGTTAAACTTTTCTTAACACTGCCACATCTAGTCACCAAATGTGGTCAGCTCTCATTGAAAATGAACGGTCTCCGGTCACTACGAATCGCAACATGTGAACGCAGCACAAGTTGAATCATTTCCAATAAAAATCTATAATAATCCTTTTACATAATCCTTTCGCCTAATCATACACCATCTGTATGAAGTGGTATCAAGTGGTTATCACTCATGTTTGCGCAGCTATAAACATTCATTCTCTCGCCAGCCTCTTTTTAATGAGACAAAAATAACACAGGTTGTCATGTTACTAAAAAACCACAATGCTCTCCGTTCTGAATAGCTTTACTTCTGATTGGCACAAACACTGGAGACTCCGCCCACAAATTTAAAACTAAGTCTCTTTACAGACTTCCTTGTTATAAGTGGTGAAAAGGCAAGTCCCTGTGTAAGCCATATTATGAGTGCATTAATATAAGCATGTGATCTGCATTACAGCTGCCACAATCATTCAACACCTTCTTAAAATCATCTCGAGGTATACCACATAGAGCGTGCAGCAAACACAATGGCGCAGAATACCATTATGCATATATCGTACACACACCTGGTCAGTGTACCAGTAGTAGGGAGTGGGGTCGATGCCTTCTCTCTTGTAGCCCTCCAGAAGCTCCTCAGCATCCCAGATACGCATCGACCCTCCAACGATCTCGCCAACGTTAGGCATCAACACATCAACCTACACACACAAAACATTTCCATTAGTAAATATCTACGACCAAGAACAGATTTCAAGCACTAATACATTTTACTAGATTAACATGTAAAACACCTCACATGTAGTTTTAACTTTTGTCATCTAACACAACATTGGATATTGCAAACCTAATACAAAAATATCTACTTCTTCTCAATAACTACAATTTCTGATAATAATTGTGACCCTTAATGCACAGTGTTACTCTGGCTGACGAACAAAAAGATTATACAAAATTAAACAGTGGATGAGACACAAAACTACTTAAACTAGTTCTTTCTAGAATTATCTAGCCATTTATTCAGCACTGGCTCGGTGTTCTCTGTGCTCAGGAGATTTTTGTTATGGTAAAGATTTGTTTTGCCTTTTGCTTTATCGTTGCTGTATTTTTTTAGCAATGAATGAAAGTTTAATGAGGATGTCCACAGATTTCATATTAGCAAACTTGCAACTAGCAAATTTGCAACTGCTTTAGGACATCTACTTTGTGCATGACACAAGTAATTATTCTAAAAATTGCTTACAGACATAGTGTGACATTTATATATACCAAGATAACTGTACTTAAACAGCTTGGAACATTCCAGAAAATTAGGTCAAGCCTTCAGACAATTATCCAATCAGTCCCTAATAGGCTAATTGGAGCCAACTGGACGTCTACACTCGGTGACTATTTGCTTGACATCATGCGAAAATGAATAACCTCAAACCTCAGAAAATAAATGTGCAGAACTGAAAAAGTGTGCGCGAGCAAGGAAGCCTATAAACCTCACTCAGTTACAGCAGTTCTTCACAGTATTTTACATTCTTAAAATAAAGCCGTGTCCTAAGGCTAGGAATATTAAATATCAGGAATGTTCAAAAACTTCTGTATGATATGGACTACGTCTACTATCCTATTACAGATTACTTGCTTAATTTTTGGCAACATTTCCTTTAGCATGTAAAACATGTTCATTTTCTTTAGTGTAACTCAGAATTACTGATTTTGTACCACATTTTTACCCAGTACTTAAGTGTGCAGTAAAAAATAGCACTTTCTGCTAAACACATAATTAAGAAGTCATTAATGTATTATTTGTTTATAGATCGTGTGTTACGAAAGTGTAATAAGAGCAAAATTACCACACTTCGATCATTGCACTAAATTAATTAGCCTCTGTGTTCCCAGGAATGGTAGGTCTAATATTATAATGCAAACAAGAGAACAAGAATAACTGCTGTATTCATTCCTTAATGAATTCTTGTCAAATATGCGACTCATTATACTGAAGAGTTACTTGTATGAGAAGTTTAATTTAGATAAAAGATAAATATATTAGTGTTCGAGAAGTGATTAAATCGAACTGTGGATTTGGTTTATTATCCGTTTTCCTGACCGATTCAGTAAGGCGTCGATCTTCAGGACAGCGCTGCATGTAAAATGATTTAATCTCAGCTGGGAAGCGGCACAGCAGGATGGTCTCGTTAATGGTGTCCGTCATCAGCCTCTCAGGGGCTTCGGGGATATCCTACATCAGAAACAGTGAGAAAATCAAAGCAAGGATGTCAAATTATGTTAGATATCTCTAAACAGACTGAATAACAGTCATGGATTTAACATCCCGCATGGGAAAGCAAGCATGTCGAAACAAGACGTTCCAGAGTTCTGTCTTTCCAGATGTTTTAAATAAATGCACATTTGTGTCGTTTTAATTCTGGGTGATTAATATGTTCTTGTTGCCTTGATATTTTTGTCACGGAAAACAAAAAGTGCTTTCTGTTCTTCAGCATCTGTTATACAAGCTGCGGTGAAATGAAGTTTAATAAGTTTAAAATGAACTTAAAAAGACAAACCTCTCCAAACTCGTAGTAGGTCCCATCATCTTTTTTAATGTCGTGTTCTTTAAGCCATTTAATGGCATCAGTGTAGTTCATCCTCTTAAACGGCCTCTTGGGGGGCTTGAAGTTCTATGCACACACACGCACACAAAAACTACATTACATTACTGGAATTCATCATGATCATTGAAGAAACCCTCTTTTTTTAATCTATTTACCATTTAATTCGGCTATATCTGGTGGCTGACGAGTGCAAAACAAAATAACAAATCCGAAAAGAAAACAACAACAAATAAAAAAAATAAAAAAACACTAACAAATCCAAAAACACAGCGAAAATTCAGACAAACCTGAAAAGGGTGGTATGGTTTGCGAATGGAATTCTTACCGCTGATTGGACGAGACATCTGTCACTCAAGATATACAGGAAGTACAGCAGGCTGCGGCAGTAGAAAGTGGACTGGTGTGTGTATGAACGCATCTCTGCTCTTATAGCATTCCTTACATCCTTTTAATCTGGAATAGTTTGGTCTTCAAACATACCTGCGTTCTTTAGGTGTGTTTTTAGACATGGCAAACTAATCCTTACTCCATGATACGCTATCAGTCTATCCAAAATCACTGCATATGAATGTCCTTCCTCAGAGTAATGTTGAATGGATTCCATCTTCTTATAAAGATAAATATATATATGTTTGCTATGTTCTTTAGATTTAAAAAAAAAAAAAAAAAAAAAAAAGATTTTAAAGAAAAAAAAGATTTAAAGTTGCACTATAGAAAAAAATGGTTTAAAGTTAGATACACAATTTCCTACTTCTTGTATATCTTGAGTGACAGATGTCTCGTCCAATCAGCGGTAAGAATTCCATTTGCAAACTATACCTACCTTTTCCGGTTTGTCTGGATTGTTGTTGTGTTTTTGGATTTGTTATTTTGTTCTGCACTTCTCCATAGTATTTTGTTTTGCACTTCTCCATGGCTACCATAGTAAATGGACACTAAACCATCTTAAATGCTTAACTACAAAATACACATAAAATTGAAATACAGATGTATTTGTTTGCATCTATCTATCTATCTGTCTGTCTGTCTATCTATCTATTAAAACTCCGGATTGTCCCAGTCCCAATTATTATTGACAGCTTTTCAATTAGAAAATTCTACATGTCATTTGGTTAAAAAAAAAAGGAACTGCAAGTCATACAGGGTTTATATCGTAGAGCAACGGAGCAGCAGAAGACTTCAGGACTCGATCCACCACATCACACACTAGATCCTCTAATCTGTTCAGCAGATCTTCAAAGGTGATGAAGGGACACTCAGCCTCGATGTGGGTGTACCTTTGTTTATTATCGTAAAGAAAATTTGATCATGTGTCACAGTCCAATGTAGTGTGCTCTACAGATTATAATAATAATAGGAATCAGTTGCTAAGTATTCAGAGAAGAATTTTAAAAAGAGCTCAGTGAGTGTGTGTGTGTGTGTGTGTGTGTGTGTGTATATGTATGACTCACTCAGACAGGTGTCTGCGTGTGCGAGACTGCTCAGCACGATACGATTGGGCGATGCAGAACGTGTCACCGAGTGCTGGGATGCACGTCTCCAGGTAAAGCTGCGACGACTGGGTCAGATACGCCTGCTCTCCGAAATAATTCAGATTGAAAAGGGTGGAGCCACCTTCCACCTGAGTCTGCACCAGAGTGGGAGGAGTAATCTACACAAACACACACACACACACACACACACACACATCTCAATCAATACTGTCCAAAATGTCTTCCTACACCTTTAGTTTTTATTTCATTCTCCTTTTTAATGTCTGAAACTTTAAACAAAAAAGATAACGCCCAAACAAAGCAGTATTACTTAATTTCTCAATTTATCCACACAGCCTTGTAGATCATCTAAGTAAAAATTAACTCTAATGACATCAGCCCACATTGGTTTGAGGTCTGTGCACAAATTTAATACCACGGTCTATGGTCTTAAGCAATAATCAGAGAGCTTTTTGTGTGTGTGTGTGTGTAAAAAGAGGAAGAGTTTGCCGAATACATAGCCACTCCCAGTTACACACGATTAAGAAATTTAACCCAAGTATGTTATTCTGCATTCATTTTTAATTCTTTAAAACATATTTAATCTTGTTGACTAGATAAAATAATAATAAAATAAAAAACAATAAGATTTTTAATGCTGATGAATAATGATGGTGGAATCCATATTGTTTAATTCAATCAAATTTTCAGTTATTAATGTGACACAGACATGGAGACTCCCATGATGCACTATATAGCCAAAAGGTTTAGGACAGCCCTTCAAATCATTGAATTCAGGTGTTGTTTTTCAGCGGTTGGGCTCGGGCCCTTAGTTCCAGTAAAAGGAACTCTTAATTCTTCAGCATACCAAGCTTGTTCTGCACATGACTGCACATCATCACACAAAGCAAGGTCCATAAAGACATAGATGAGCGTGTTTGGTGTGGAGGAACCTGACTGGCCTGCACAGAGTCCTGACCTCAACCCGATAGAACACCTCTGCGATGAATTAGAGCAAAGACTGTAAGCCAGGCCTTCTTGTCCAACATGATTTTGGCTGCTCCCTGTTCACGGTCACCACAGCAGACCAACTAGTCCGCACAACAACTTGGCACAGGTTTTACACCGGATGCCCTTCCTGACGCAACCCTCCCATTTTTTCCGTGCTTGAGACCAGCACTGCATCTAGTGGGGTTTGGGCATTGGCTGGGAATTGAACCCATGCCTTCCGCATGGTAGGCGAGAAACCTACCACTGAGCCACCAATGCCCAAATGCGATTCTAAAGGAATGGTCAAAAATTCCCATAATTCCCCTAAACCTTGTGGAAAGCCTTCCCAGAAGAGCTGAAGCTCTAATCTGCAAAGGGCGGGCCAACTCCATGTTACATTCATGTGCATGTAAAGGCAGACATCCCAGTTTTGGCCTGGCTCACAGTCTCCGCTCAACTCGTTCATCCATGTCTTTATGGACCTTGCTTTGTGCACTGGTGTGCAGTCATGTTGGAACAGGAAGGGGTCATCCCTAAACTGTTCCCACAAAGTTGGGAGCATGAAATTGTCCAAAATGTCTTGGTATGCTGAAGCATTAAGAGTTCCTTTCACTGGAACTAAGGGGCCAAGCACAACCCCTGAATTCAATGATTTGGAAGAGTGTCCCAAAACTTTTGGCAATAATGTATGTTCAGGAATGCATCAGGATTCATCTATATGTCTTTTTTAAATCGTCTCTTACGTTTATGTTTAGGTATGTTATCTTTATGGTCGCATAATCTGGATGTAATTATTCTCATATAATAGATTAATTTTTCCCACAGCCTCACCTCATAGTAGCCACGGCTGAAGAAGTGCTCCCTGAAGCAGTGCGTGACTGTGGAGCGCACTCGCAGGATTTTGGACACATTTTCTCCTCGGATCATCATGTGCCTGTTGTTGAGCTGAACGTCCACATCCGACTCCTCGTTCAGCAGATTGTCAGCGCCGCCGGCCGGAGCAAGACCGATCAGCTCCCAGAAATCACAGTGCAGCTCATGGCCGCCTGGAGCCTAGGATGCAGCACCGAATTAACAAAATTCATTCATAATAGCAGTGATTAGTACATTTTCATTTTTAATATGTGGATTGAGATCCCCCAAAAAAACCTTAACAAAGCTATAGGTTCTCTTATGCGTTAAGGTGTGTCAAAATATAATAAATATTATACTTATTGTATTTTAAACCAGGCAAAGTATACAGTGGGGCAAAAAAGTATTTAGTCAGCCACCAATTGTTCTCCCACTTAAAAAGATGAGAGAGGCCTGTAATTTTCATCATAGGTACACTTCAACTATGAGAGACAGAATGAGAAAAAAAAATCCAGAAAATCACATTGTCTGATTTTTAAAGAATTTATTTGCAAGTTATGGTGGAAAATAAGTATTTGGTCAATAACAAAAGTTCATCTCAATACTTTGTTATATACCCTTTGTTGGCAATGACAGAGGTCAAACGTTTTCTGTAAGTCGCCACAAGGTTTTTACACACTGTTGCTGGTAGTTTGGCCCATTCCTCCATGCAGATCTCCTCTAGAGCAGTGATGTTTTGGGGCTGTCGCTGGACAACATGGATTTTCAACTCCCTCCAAAGATTTTCTATGGGGTTGAGATCTGGAGACTGGCTAGGCCACTCCAGGACCTTGAAATGCTTTTTACAAAGCCACTCCTTCGTTGCCCGGGCGGTGTGTTTGGGATCATTGTCATGCTGAAAGATCCAGCCACGTTTCATCTTCAATGCCCTTGCTGATGGAAGGAGGTTTTTGCTCAAAATCTCACGATACATGGCCCCCATTCATTCTTTCCTTTACACGGATCAGTCATCCTGGTCCCTTTGCAGAAAAACAGCCCCAAAGCATGATGTTTCCACCCCCATGCTTCACAGTAGGTATGGTGTTCTTTGGATGCAACTCAGCATTCTTTCTCCTCCAAACACGACAAGTTGAGTTTTTACCAAAAAGTTCTATTTTGGTTTCATCTGACCATATGACATTCTCCCAATCCTCTTCTGGATCATCCAAATGCTCTCTAGCAAACTTCAGACGGGCCCGGACATGTACTGGCTTAAGCAGGGGGACACGTCTGGCACTGCAGGATTTGAGTCCCTGGCAGCGTAGTGTGTTACTGATGGTAGCCTTTGTTACTTTGGTCCCAGCTCTCTGCAGGTCATTCACTAGGTCCCCCCGTGTGGTTCTGGGATTTTTGCTCACCGTTCTTGTGATCATTTTGACCCCACGGGGTGAGATCTTGCGTGGAGCCCCAGATCGAGGGAGATTATCAGTGGTCTTTTATGTCTTCCATTTTCTAATAATTGCTCCCACAGTTGATTTCTTCACACGAAGCTGCTTACCTATTGCAGATTCAGTCTTCCCAGCCTGGTGCAGGTCTACAATTTTGTTTCTGGTGTCCTTTGACAGCTCTTTGGTCTTGGCCATAGTGGAGTTTGGAGTCTGACTGTTTGAGGTTGTGGACAGGTGTCTTTTATACTGATAACGAGTTCAAACAGGTGCCATTAATACAGGTAACGAGTGGAGGACAGAGGAGCCTCTTAAAGAAGAAGTTACAGGTCTGTGAGAGCCAGAAATCTTGCTTTTTTTGTAGGTGACCAAATACTTATTTTCCACCATAATTTGCAAATAAATTCCTTAAAAATCAGACAATGATTTTCTGGATTTTTTTTTCCTCATTCTGTCTCTCATAGTTGAAGTGTACCTATGATGAAAATTACAGGCCTCTCTCATCTTTTTAAGTGGGAGAACTTGCACAATTGGTGGCTGACTAAATACTTTTTTGCCCCACTGTAAATACAGTAATATCAACTACTAAATAATAAAATGGCATGTTCTTGTTGTTAAGTTACTCATACAAAGAAAGTAGAGAATGTGTTATTTTGATTCGTTTTAGTCTCAGTTAGTTGTCTTCCTTTTTATTATAATGAACATCCTGATACATCTACAGTGCATTTGCATGTTTTACACGTGTATGAATTTTCCCAATAAAAATATCTATATAAGGAAACCAATCGAAAGTAAATGATCATTATTTCTGTCTAAAACAAAACAAAAACTAGTATATATTATTATACCACAGCACTGTTGACTTTTCAGTGGTCAGAAGATACTAACATATTTTATTTAACAGCACAGCTCTGACTCTGATTCTAGTTGCATCTCCAAAGCAAATCACAGTATTAATATTGTTTCTGTAGTAACGACTCATTTCCCAGGACCTGTGTTGCTTCACATAATCAGATAACTTATATGTATAACCACGGGCTGGGGTTAACGTAATTAACGATCAGAATTAACTAGAGTAATGTATTTAATTTCATATGCAACACTGAAAAACTAATAGAGCAGTGCAACACCGAGTTGTTTTTCCTAAAGCGTGGTACCTGTTTTCCCTCAGGAACCTGCTTCAGTGTTCCATACAGAGCCACTGTGCTTTCCGTAGACAACATGAGCCCGTTATAGCACTGACACTAAAAAAAAACACAACATACACAATCATTAATTCACCTGAATGTACAGCACACAAGTAGAGTGAATTAAACGAAGACATGCATCAGAAAAACAGAGAAAGGCATGCTTGTCTTTCAGCAGCTTCCAGCCAATGATTTTATTTAATCCATCGATGAAATATTACTAGAATTTTCAATAGATTTCATTTAACACTTTTCAGTATAAACTCTTTTAATATATAATTATTCAAACAATGCATTTGAATAGATATATATATATATATATATGTATATTGCATTGCATTCCACTAAATTGTAGTGGATTTATGTCATTAGGGAAACCCCATAATCCCAAACAAGTTGAATTCCTTTAACAGTTTACAGATTATGAAGTAATATTATAAAAAGATATCAAGCACTTTTGCAATATTACTAACTACTACAGTGCTGTGATAATACGGTACATAATAATCGATTTCAGCTGATTACCAGTTTATCGGTGAGTACACACTGCAGAAATCCACTCCCATCTCTCAGCACAATGAACAGGAGGTTTTTTCCTAAGATAAAACACACACAAAATAGTCAATTTGATTAGAAAACAAACCTCCATAGTAATAAAATATTCAACTGCATATTCTATTAACTGGAGATAATATGTGACACGGATGTCACAATAATACCTCGGTATTGAGCTTATATGATTGAGTACAGGTTGCAGAAGTCTTAGTTGGATTGAGGTTTCCGTTTTGATTTGATACGACTTTCCTGAACTGTTTTTAACCACTCCGGGGTAGCTTGACAGCATGCTTAGGATTATTGTCCCACTAGATGATGAACCTTCACCACAAGTCTCTTGTAGATTTGAACAGGTTTCATTCCAGTATTTGATGCAGTCAACTCTGATCAGTTTCTCAGTCCCTCCTGAGGATATGCATTCTCACAACAAGATGCTAACACCACCATGTTTCACTGTGGACTCAGTTCTTTGAGTCTTGAGCAGTATTGGGTTTTCATTAAATTCTCGGCTTCTTACCATGGACAAAGGTTCAATTACAGTCTTCTCTTCACTCGTGTAGCCAAGTTTTGTAGAGTTTCTAGGCTAGGGTTGTCCTGTGGACAGATTCTCCCATCACCGTGGGACTCTCAAGCACCTTCAGAGCTATCCTTAGCCTCTTGAACGTGTTTCTGACTAACGTCCACTTTACCTGCTCACTGACTCTTTGCATTATTTTTGAGTTTGCGATATTCACCTGATCTCTACTTTGTCTCAGAACTGTTATGAAAGCTTTGCAAGATTTGAATTATGGTCTTCGCATACTCTAAGTCTAGGTATGTGATCTTTTAAACTCTTCTTCAATTCTTGAAACAAGTGTATTTATATTCAGCTCATTTGCCATCTAATTGCAAATGACCAAGGTGGCCAAGGATCAACTGATTATGTTGACTTCTGATGATAAACTAGTTGCTGATTTAGTAACAGATTTGAAGTGTTTCATATTAAAGGGAGTGAATATTATATAACCTTAACTTCTTGTTTTATTTGTAACTAATGTGTAGAAAACTATAATTTTTCCTTTACATATAGCCCACAATACTATAGGCCATAATGTGTAGATCATGACTTATAGTGCCAGTGATTCATGACATATGAGGGTGAATTAAATAAAAACCTTATAAGAAAATAAAACACTGTGTAAATATATTTATACATTATACATTATATTACATTATGTAGAGAATGTGTATGTGTGTGTGTTACCTTGACGGCGTAGCCTGTGCACCCAGCCAAAAACTTTGACTCTCTGTTCCCTCAGAGGCTCCAGTTGATGGATCTTAACCTGACACACACACAGATCAAACCATACTTAACCCCTACAGTTAACCGCTTATATGATCCACTAACATGCATCACACAAAACACGGCTGTAGTTCACACTTTTCTACACAAATTTAAGAGCAGCACATGCTCATACTCAACTACTACTCAGTTCAACCCTCAAAAAGTACCAAAGGCTATGATTGCACACAAGATTTTATTTAATATCAATCAAATAGCAACTTAAAAAAGCAAATAGCAAGATTTTATTTAATAACATGTGCAATTAAACACAAATTACAGAGAAGGCCAAAAGAGAAAGGCAAAATCTGTTTTCAAAGAGGAATTTCAAGTTCTTCCAGCAGAGCGTGTGGTTTCTTCGTGGTACAACCAGGCAATTGAGGACTAAGGGCCTTGCTCGGGGGACCAGCAGTGACAGCTTGGTGGACCTGGGTTTCGAACTCATAACCTTCCAATCAGTAGCCCATCACCTTAACCACAAAAGCTACCACTTTCCCACAGTATACACAATAACCTGTATATTGACAAATTTTCTTAAAAAACAGGAAGTCAGAGTGATGGCATGTTGAACGGCTTGAACCAGTTGTGTTCAAAATGCCATCCACCACCATATCTACAAACCTTGCAATACCTTAGTGAGCCTGAGCTAGCTAAATATGGAAAATAGAAAATGCTAGAAGAATGCTAATGATAGTGGTGTATAAAGACAAAATGCATTCCTGATCAGTCTGAAAATGGAACACCGACAGGCCCCAGTTTACATTTACATTTTTAGCATTTGGCAGATGCCTTTATCCATAGCTACTTACATTTTATACAAGTGAGTAATTAAGGGTTAAGGGCCTTGCTCAGAAGCCCAGCAATGGCAGCTTGGTGGATCTGGGATTCAAACTTACAACCTTTCAATCACAAGTCCAAGACCATAACCCCTAAGCTACCACACCCTCCGGAAAAAAAACACATTGAGAAAGTGGCTGTAACATAACCATGACCTCCTTCCTCAACGTGAATAAAACCCAACCGTTATTCTTCATACAGTTGAAGCACAAAGAAAAAAAGCAAAACTCATAATGAGAGCAGAGCTTGTACAGATGTAGGAGACACTTAAGAGGGCAATCATGAGGTTTTGCCTAGATACAAGTCATAAAACATGTTGATCATTTACCTGAAAATAATATTAAAATGACAATATTTCCAAATTTCTATTTATATGTGTGTGTATATATAAATAGAAAATTGGAAATATTGTCATTTTAATATTATTTTCAGGTTATATTTTTTATTTATTTATTTATTTATTTATTTATTTATTTCTCATTAATCTGAGGTTTGACTTTACCGTTTTGGGCTCTGGGAGGCTGGAGTCGTTCTCAATAACAATCTTTTTGGCATCCTCAATATTCTTCTCTCTCCTCTCGGCATCTTCCACCTGTCAACGATCAGATGTTGTTCATTTATAATTCATCATTTATCTACAAAATTCACTTTTAAACATCAGCAATATGAGAACGCTCCAGCACTTTGCGAGGGATTACCTCTTTCTTGTCCTTCGCATCTGTCTTCATTTGTTCTCGATGGTAGAGTTTTTTCACATTCTTCATCTGGGTTTTAGAAATGACAGCCCAGCGCTAGATACATAAAGAAAGAGAAAAGAGATCAGGTTGGAACTGTTGCATAAAGAAGTCAAGTAAAGAGGGCGAGTACATTTTTTTTCCACTTTTTCTTTCTCACCTCTCCTTCTTTCTGAGAATCCACATAGATGGTTGGGAATGGTTCTTTTCCAGCAAATAGCAGGGCCTAGAAAAATGTATAAACATTGGAATCTCCATTACTATGCTCAAAAAAAAACACTGCAGACCGGCAAACCTATCACATATCACTTATGCACAAAGTCTACAAAATGATATTAATATGTTATTGCAAAATATTACTTCAATATCTAGAAGATATCTATCTCGTTTACCCTCAATGCTGTTTTGAAAGGTTTCTGTTCCGTCCCATTTCCATCCTGATCACTGCCCTGTTTATCAGAGACATACAGCTCCCCTGGAAAAACAAAACACATCACACGATATGCCAAATTTACCCTGTACAATTTCAGCAATCTTATACTACTAATACTTGCCCCATTGAATGTGATGATCTTGTAATAAACACTTCTATAACAGACTGTGTGATAATGCTTTCTCCACTTCAGCTTATATTCTGAAGGTCCACTAACGATAGACCTGGGATGAACAAAAACTACTATGTTCTACTTTCGCTGTCGATCAGTAAAAGTTGGGGATCATGCAGATTAGGCTGGAATTAACAGAAACATTCCTCAATGTGAAGGAATGAGGAACTGAAGATATTTTTATGACAATTAGAAAGTTTCCTTTCAGTTTCACCATTGTCATTACTGTAATACTGTATTTATAGCAGTCAGTTAAGCTTTGCATGTCCTTCTTGAGCAAACAGTCACATTTCAAGATTTTAATAAAACATTTCAGACGCCAGCTATCTTTGGTCGTAAGGTCAAGTGGCATTATGTATTTAAAGACCGAAATCAACTCACAACCAAATAATTTTTTTACAGGGTGTGGTTACAGGGAGTGGTTCAAAAAAGCTTGCTTTATTGCTAATAATAACAGATTTCCTTTAGATCTGGGTTTAGACTGTAGTATTTTCAGGTTAAGTTGTATTACAGTATTTAAACACGATTTTAGTGGGATTATTTCATTTATTAAAGAATTGTATTATTTCATTTAGTGTGGCATGAAGACAAACCCATGCTAAGAATGCTGAAAAGAATTTGGCTAAATCCAAAATATCTCCCCAGTGCCTGATATGATATGAAGCCTGGCATTAGTTTATACGTATGACTACACCATACTTCTGATCTGTAATAATGGCGTCATACTCCCTATATATATGCAATAGAAATGTTATGAAATAATAACTTATATACCCTATGAAAATGACTATTACTCTATATGGACTCTACACAACACATTCATATTCCCATGTTAATTTATTACATATGGTATCATATTAGTGACACGTCCTATAGTTTGAATCAATCAGAGTTGCAGCTGTATTATGGATTTGTCAAGTGCACGGTGATATATGGTTTGACACATGGACCTCCAGCCCTAAAATGATGGATATAATTATGATATTATCATTACGGAAGTGCGCCGATGCTAAGCTAATGCTAGGGAGATCTGATGCAACACGCTGCGCATTTTGCTGCAATAGCACACATTTTGTTGCATTTAAGAAGCCATACTCACGCAGTGATATTTGTTCTGCGCCCTGGGTCGCTTCGTCCGCCATGGGTGTGTCCGATCTGTGGATGAATCTCACACACAAGCTGTCAATAACGAAAAAAAAAAACCAAAATAAAGTTCAGGCTTTAGTCGAATGTCAAAAATCCCCCGGCTCAGTCTTCAGACACACGGTCTTTCAATGAATAAGAACGCGCATGCGTGGTGTGATGCTTTCTGTGGTCAGGATTTTGGACTCAATGATTGGGTAATCTCAAGTCTGGAGGCGGGATTTTTAAGAAGGTCATTGTTGATTGGCTGCTCTTGAATATTGCGCCGACGATATGGCTGACCAATATTCAAGAACGATTATGATTTTTAAACCTGACAACCTAAGAAAGAAAGTGACCGTGCAATGCAAGGAAGGTCCATGGTTATTTTCAATTGTTTCAGGCTCTCTGAATTTATTTTTAATTGATTTGAATTATTTTCGCATTCTTATGCTTATTAATACATTAGCACAGGTTATGGCGTAATAATATATTAATATTCAGAGTTTATTTTTTTCTAAACATATCACAAAGACCACTTTTAGACAATAAAAAAAATTAGCATTACTCAGAAAGCCCCCATCTTCAACATGATGGGGGATGTGGTAGCTTAGTGGTTAAGGCATTGAGCTACTGATCAGAAGGATGTGAGTTTGAGTCCCAGGTCCACCAAGCTGCAACTAGTGGACCCCTGAGCAAGGCCCTTAACTCCCAATTGCTCACCTGTATGCAAATGTAAGGCGTTCTTGATAAGGACGTCTGCTAAATGCCATAAATGTAAACATGATGACTTTGTGTTCAGACAATTTGTTAATTACAAATCCATAGCAACAGTTACAGCTTTTCTTCCTGAGAATGAATTCCAGTAATGCAAACTTCTTGTCCACTGAGAAAGACTTGAATTGTGGCATCCTCAACCTGGGTCTGGTGAGTTTCTCCACAACTGTCTGAGGAAACTCTAAAGTGAAATAAAGACCACTCCGGATCCAAGTTTGGTACCAGAACACATATTGGGTGTGGATGTAAAGCCAACTGTATCTAACTCATATGTTTCCATCTTATCTCATCTCACTCTTTCCCAAGTAGTGAAGTCATACAGCACATCCCCAAAACAACTTTCCTTTGCAGGGGTCTATATAAGACTCTCTATCACATGCCTGCCAACTGATGGGCATTGCACCTGTCCCCCACATCTTATCTTCAAGGTGGTTACAAGATGGTTCCAGGGATGGGTCCCAGTAAGTGTAATCCAAGCAATCTTACTCACTACTTTCAGGCTCGCAATCATTTTTAACCTAATAAGCATGACGAGAATGGAAACAAATTTCTTCATCGATAAACTCGCTCATCGATGTCTTTATGGACTTTGCTTTGTGCACTGGTGTGCAGTCATGTTTGAATAGGAAGGAGACATCCCCAAACTGTTCCCACAAAGTTGGGAGCATGAAATTGTCCAAAATGTCTAGGTATGCTGAAGCATTAAGACTTCCTTTCACTGGAACTAAGAGACCAAGCACAACCCCTGAATTCAATGATTTGGAAGAGTGTCCCAAAACTTTGGCCAATTTGTTGTACATCATCGGAAATATTTTGATGGAGCGTTGTAAATTTTATTTGATTATTTTTATTTAACTTTTCATGTCGTTCTCAATAACAAAGATGAAACTAAAACGTGCAATAAAGTAGTAAAAATGTTTACAGGCAGCACACGTTATGTATATTTACGACAATATTGTTTCAGTTTCTGTATCATTCGCGACCTCTCCTCACACTTTCGGCTATTCTTTGCCATGGCAACGCGGCATACGGACTTTCTCTGTTTTTGATTGGCCAACGTGTCGGATGTCGTCACGACCACGCAGGAAAGTGTACGATTCGAGAAGGCAGTTGATCAGCATTTTTTGTTGTCCCATTAACTGTAACATATCTGTGTATCTGTCCGCGCTGCTTTGAACGGTATATTTTATTTTAACATGGTTGGGGTGAAAGTAATCGGAAGCGATCCGGAATTCCAGCCGGAGCTGACCGGTGCCGGTTCCAGACTGGTCGTCGTGAAGTTCACCATGGCCGGGTAAGGAGCTTGAAGTCCCGATCTGGGCCTTAGCTTAGCGAAAGAATAGCGTTAGTGCTGCTTGCTCCAGGACAGAGACTGGATATGACTAGCATTAGCACCGGTGTGTACCTTCTCTTAACATTAGCACATGTGTGTGTTTCTTAATGGAAATCTCTTCGGCTAACTGTGCTAGCCAGCTTAGCCACACAGTGCCGGTTTTAGTATGACTTAGCAAAACAGCAGTGATTAGCTTTGTTAGCTAAATTAGCTTCGTAGCTAGTTAGACAAGTTGAGTAGTTTAACGAAAGCGGTTTATTTCTAAACTCGTACTTAATGACACTGAGTGAAAACAGACAAAGCACAGCCTTTATTAGGCTAGTTTACAGTCAACTAGCATGACTTCACATTATAGTCTAAAGCTACTATGAGTGAAAGTTAGTGTAGCTATAACATCTAGCCCCAATTTCCAGCGCTGAATCTAATTTTCTTTAATAAATGTTTTTGTTTTTGTTGTTTAAATCACCAGGTGTCGCCCATGTGTCAGAATAGCTCCAGCTTTCACCATGCTGAGCAACAAGTACCCACATGTTGTTTTTCTTGAAGTCGATGTCCATGTTTGTCAGGTGAGAGGATTCATCATGGAAGTGCTTTGAGGCTGGAAATGGATAAAGTTTATGGTTTAAAAGCTTCTACTGGTTTTCTATTCCTTTTATTGTCTATGACAATTTATCCAGGGTCATACTGACTATCTTTAAATACACCCATCAGGCATAACATTATGACCACCTGCCTAATATTGTGTCGGTCCCCTTTTTGCTGTCAAAACAGCCCTGACCCGTCGAGGCATGGACTCCACAAGATCCCTGAAGGTGTGCTGTAGTATCTGGCAGCAGATCCTTTAAGTCCTGTAAGTTGCGAAGTGGGGCCTCCATGGGTCCCACCTAGCAACTTGCAGTACTTAAAGGATACTTACAGGACTCAAAGGATACTTTTGATAGATACTCACCACTGCAGACCGGGAACACCCCACAAGAGCTGCAGTTTTGGAGATGCTCTGATCCAGTCGTCTAGCCATCACAATTTGGTCCTTGTCAAACTCGCTCAAATCCTTACGCTTGCCCATTTTTCCTGCTTCTAACACATCAACTTTGAGGACAAAATGTTCACTTGCTGCCTAATATATCCCACCCACTAACAGGGGCCATGATGAAGAGATAATCAGTGTTATCACTTCACCTCTCACTGCTCATAATGTTATACCTGATCGATGTATTTTAACCAGGAATTATTCTTGAAATATGTGACATACATTACAGTTGAGGCAGAGGTTAAAATAGATTACTTTGCTTCAGATTAAGTTCCTGTACATGCACATACAAAACTGGGCATCCTCAATTATCTCATCTTTTAATTTATGGAGCAGAAATACAAGGCGAGTTTCATATAAATATATATATATATATATATATATATATATATCTTTTTCTTTCAAATGATCTCAGTGCTTTAGATGTTCACAATACAAGTGGATCTCTTTCTGGACCTTTTACCACTGATGAGCTCTTAAACCACTTGTTGTTTACACAATGACTTCTTTAGACCTCGGAGCTCAGCTTCATGCCACCTTCATGAAATCCTAGATGATTTCATTCAAAATGGTTTGAAAAGCCATTGAAACGATGGGGAAAGGGAATTTTGTTGCAGAAACATCAAAACCAGCTCGAGCTTCATGCCACATACCGACTTGTAACTGAATTGTTGACAATGACGAGCTTCATGAATATACTACACAATATCTTATTATTGTTATTATTAATATTACTGTCTAACTACTCCTCAGTTGCATAATTCTCAGTCATGTTGCCACCTCACACTGCTTACTTTGTTGTGAGACGACACGACCTGTTCAAGGCAGACCTTTGAAGATTTTTTCACTCTCTGTTTATCTACGAGGTGATTAAACTAAACAGCAAGCCTCAAATACTTCATTAAGCCACAAGCTGCAAAACCATGTTATGTTACATTGTAAATGACATTGCGATTGACTCCTAATATATGAAAAACAAAATTTAGACCTCAGAGTTCTCCGGGGGTGCACTCACAGCATTTCTGCAGCACTGCACCTTAGTTTTTTGGCTCAGTTTGTGCTTAGTGCACCATTTAATCAGCCTACATCTAATAAATGCTGAAAAAAATCTATAAAGTGATGCGTTTGAAAACCAAGACACACTGCATGTCCTGCCGTTTGGTCGATTTAGAGTTGACTCATTTTGTCACTGCTTTCAGAACCAGGCAGACTTGCACCATTTCTTTTAGTTGATATGAGTGTGACTGCTGTGATCTTACCTGCCCAAATAAAATGCCCTGCACTGATGGGGGGGGGGGGGGGAATCAGAACAGAACATAAGTTGCTTTCGGCTGCTCCCTGTTCGGGGTCGCCACAGCGGACCAACTGGTCCGCACAGCAACTTGGCAAATGTTTTACGCCGGATGCCCTTCCTGACGCAACCCTCCCATTTTTTTCGGGCTTGGGACCGGCACTGCATCCAGTGGCTGGGGTTGAGGCATTGGCTGGGAATCGAACCCGGGCCTTCCGCATGATAGGCGAGAAACCTACCGCTGAGCCACCAATGCCCTCAAAAGTCAGAACAGAACAAACTTTGTAAATAAGGACAAACCCATTCATTTCCATTTGAAAATTTTGTATCAAGTCAGTTTCAGCTTTCGCTCAGCTTAAGACTTTTCGTGTGTTGTGTCTTGAAGGGAACAGCGGCAGCCAACAACATCTCTGCTACGCCGACATTCCTGTTTTTCCGAAACAAAGTGCGTGTGGATCAGTATCAGGGAGCGGACGCCTCAGGCCTCGAGGACAAAATCAAACAGCACGTGGAGAATGACCCAGGGAGTAACGAGGACTCTGACATTCCCAAAGGATACGTAAGTGCAATCAAGATGGTGATGATGATGATGAAACGTGTTATTCATTAAGTCCGAGATGAGGAGATATTATAATTGATTAACGATTAAAAATTCAATCAATCAAATTTTGTTTGTTAAAGAAAACTATCAGACAGCATTTGTTACAATTTGATTGACAGCAGACCTGAAGTAAGTTCTTGTCCTCTGTGTGTGTGTGTTTCTGTATGTGTAGATGGATCTCATGCCGTTTGTGAATAAAGCCGGCTGCGAGTGTCTTAACGAGAGCGATGACTGCGGCTTTGACAACTGCTTAATCAAAGACTCTTCCTACCTAGAATCAGACTGCGATGAGCAGGTAACATACAGCAAAGCACTTACACCTGAGTCCTTAAAGCCAAGTCAAAATTTAGATTTTACTGACACAACCATTTGCAGTGAAATGCTTTTTATGACTGTCCAGGTTATAAAAAATTGAGTTAAGTAAGAATAGGGCCAAAGAAGGGGATTTATGCATAAAATAAAATCAAATAAATTGCAGCATGTGAAACAACAGTGAGTGATGATATGCAGTGATGTGAATATAGAACGACTGTTATGAACGTTGCATAAAAACATGCAAAGTGTGCCGTCCAATCAGCGACCATTTTGGCATCGCTTCTGGCCAGTAATACAAAGACCTGGATCCTGTGTGCTTGCACAGTGAGAACTGATCAACAATATAATGGCTTCTAAACAGTGTCAGTAATCCATGGACCCCCAAAATGCATCTTTTTATGAGGATGTTATTCTGATGATGGCAACCATATTTATTTTTGAGTTGTACAGAATTTCAGCTGTTGTCCAGCTCCATACATACATGAGCTACCTTCTACTATTATAATATAATATAATATAATATAATATAATATATCTATCATGAGAACTTTAGTAGCATGAGTTCAAAAAATCAGAAAGGACTGTGATGAAACAGGAACACTTTATATATCTGCCCTAGGTGTCAGTATAAGGCTGTTTTTCTAATTACTCATCTGTTACTAACGTTTAGGACAGGTTTTAATCGATGAGTACGACTTGCGTAATACTGTCTTCACATTTCATCAACTCCACACATTCTCTGGCTTCACTCACGACACAGTGCATGTTTGTGTCTGCTTTTCAGCCAACCGTAGATAAAAACAAGGGTTAGCCACAATCATATTCATTTCCTGTTTGAATAATGAAAAGCATTATCTTTTACAAGCTTTCCCTTTCACTTTGAACCTTTTGCTCTGGTTTTATGTTCATACATTAAAAAAAAAAAAGATTCTGTTGTACTCTCGAGTGATTAAAGCATGAGTATGTGATCTAGCAATATAAAGATTTGACACTGAGCAGGCTAGTTAAAAACCAATTGATTTCTGTTCTTTTAATCACATTTCTTTTGGTGTGGATTTTATTCAGCCATGAGTGTGTCAGGATGTCTGTACAGAGAATTAGTGCGTGACTAAAAAATACAAGCGAAAGTAAAACTGTAATTTGAATCATGAAGTTTCTCCCTGCTTGGATTTAATGGCAATAGCTTATAGTGAAAGTGTCATATGATCAGAGTAAAGATAAGTTTAGCTGAGATGTACACCTCGGCAGAATCTTGTGTTTTGCAATTTAATACTAGTTGATACAAACAAGGACGTAGAGTGTGTGTGGTCGTGAACTTTTTAGCAGAAGCCTGTCAACACACAAGACACAAGATTTCATTGTTTACTCTGACAGACCATTGAATATGTTATAAATGTACATAATTAATAAACACTATATTGCCAAAGGTTTTGGGACACCCCTCCAAATAATTGAATTCAGGTGTTGTATTTCAGGGGTTGGGCTCGGCCCCTTAGTTCCAGTGAAAGGAACTCTTAATGCTTCAGCATACCAAGACATTTTGGACAATTTCATGCTCCCACCTTTGTGGGAACAGTTTGAGGATGACCCCTTCCTGTTCCAACATGACTGTGCACCAGTGCACAAAGCGAGGTCCATTAAGACATGGAAAAGGTGAGTTTGGTGTGGAGGAACTTGACTGTGCTGCACAGCAATCTGATAGAACACCTTTGAGATGAATTAGATCGGAGACTGCAAGCCAGACCTTTTCGTCCAGCATCGGTGCCTGATTTCACAAATGCGCTTCAAGTTGAATGGTCAAAAATTCCCTTAAACGCACTCCTAAGCCTTCCCAGAAGAGTTGAAGCTGTTATAGCTGCAAAGGGTGGGCCAACTCCATATTACATTCATGTGCATGTAAAAGTAGATGTCCCAAAATTTTTGGCAATACAGTGTATATTATATATATTGCCCTGAAACGGTTATTGTGTGTATATAGAAATGCAGAGAGCCAGCTATACTGCAGCCTTCAAGATCCTGAAGGTTGTGACTGTGTGCTTGGTTATCACAATGTTCATCAGAGGAACATACCTACTGTAATTAATATTTTCCGTTGTACTCTCTCGTTGCAGCTCCTCATCACAATCGCCTTCAATCAACCTGTAAAGCTTTTCTCTATGAAGCTGCAGGCGTCAGATTTGGGTAAGACACTCAGTTCATCTCAACCTTTTTGTGCATTCTGTAATTCTTAGATAGTCAGTTTTTGGCATGGGTTCAGCCTCATACTCACCAGCACAAATGTCTCACCATCATCAGTGCAGTGCGGAGGTGTCCCAAGCGACATACCCTGTTTCTTACATAGGCAGCATCACAAACCTCATCAGCCCTCTCTGACCATGACCATATTTAATCATGTCAGGATTCAGCCGTGCTCTTTTATTCCTTATTATCCGTCTGCACTATAGCTTGTTTACTGTATTTACACTTTTCTGATTTGAGTCATATTGACTAGCATACATCAGGGTTGTGGTACATCACAATTGTTTTTCTGGTCCACTCCTCCTGGTAGTTACTAACTGTTAATCAAGGCTATAATCAGGGCACAGTTCTGGCATGTAACCACATGATTTAGTATCACCTACTACTCACCAAGTATTTATTTCTCCTGCCCTTATTTAGGAAAATGTTTCTGAATTCCAAAATATTAGATAATTCTAATACATTTTATTTGAATAGCAGCTTTCCACAGCTTAGAGACACTAAATTCCAAGCTGATAGACATTTCATGGAGGACACGAATGAACAACAATAAATAATAAACCAATATACTGATAAAAAAGTGATTTCAGTTACGTTCTGTTAAGCGAAGAGTGAATTTACGGAAGAAATTCGTTTGTTTTAAGTTGATTTAAAAGTTGAGATGGAAGTAATATTTCAGAGGTTTTAGAGGAGTGAATTCCAAAGATTTGAAGCGATGACAGCAAATGGTCTACCATCAATAGTGGAGAAGAGGAAACCTGATACAGTGGGTAGGTCTTTATCAGAGGACCTGAGAGTCCATTTTGGGATTTAAGGGTGCAGGAGCTCAGATAACTAACTCAAAGTGGACATAAGGATGCAGATAAGGGACAAAGATCAGAAGGAGGATTTTGTACTGAATCATAGATGCTACAGGATATCGACTTGGTTAGGAGATTTATTTGAACTGCTAAACAGCAAGGAGAGCTGGAGAAGTCTGCCATTTATAGCAAGAGCACAGTATCAGAACACAAGTCTAGGCAATTCTCTAGGATAGAATAGATTTCAAATGTGTATATTTTTTCCATTTCTCCACCAATGAGCATCATTATTCATTTTAAAGTTTACTCCTGCAAAGTTATGCACGATTGTGCTCTGGTATATGTCTGTTATGTTGTTTTTGAAAATTATTTTTGGAAAAAAAGTTTCATTCCCTTCACACTCTCTCTCTCTCTATCTCTCTCTCTCTATCTCTCTCTCTCTCTCTCTCTCTCACACACACACACACACTCTCTTTTTCTTTCTTTCTCTTCCTCAGCTCAGGCACCAAAGTGTGTGAAGATCTTCATCAATCTCCCTCGCTCCATGGACTTTGATGACGCCGAGAGGAGCGAGCCGACGCAGAGTCTGGAGCTTTCAGAGGAAGACTACAAAGACGAAGGCCTCATCTCTCTCAGATACGTCAAATTTCAGAACGTCAACAGCGTCACCGTATGTTTCTCATGTTTCTGTCATACTCTTAAGCTGAAAATGTATTTTTAATACCGTTTCTATGTGGTTAAAGGGTCTACTGCACTCAACACTAGGAGTGTGCTGCCTCCTAGTGACGAGATGCTGAACAGCATGTCAACATCTTTAGAGTTATCACAGGTTATTTTTTTGTTTTTTTAATTGTTTGTCACTTGTATTTTTCTAGCTGTTCATTAAGTCAAACCAAGGGGGCGAGGAAACGACAAAAGTCAACTACCTGACTTTTATAGGAACCCCAGTGCAGGCCACCAACATGAACGACTTCAAACGGGTAACAGCCTCATACTCACCAATGACATAAAAATATCACTTCATTGAGGCAGCATTTAAAGTGGCTTTGTTTTGTTTTGTGTAATGTAGGTTGTAGGGAAGAAAGGAGAGAGCCATTAAGGAGGAAGACTGGACAAATGCAAGTGCGCTGGAACTGTTTTACAGCTCTCATCAGAGAGTTAAAAAAAAATAATAAGGGTGAAGAAAGAAAGTCTTGATCTGCACATTTTTATCTGCCATACACCCAAAACCTGTAAATAAAGTAAATCCTTTTTCAAAGGCATCATGGCTATTATTCTCTGTTGTGCATGACAGTGTCTGACTATTCAGTTCTATTACTGAATTCTGCTCACTTTCTGTTAAGAAAAATCTACGAAAAGTGACTTTGAATAAATACGGTTACAACATCTGCACTGGTTTTTAATCACACAGATCTGATTGAGGTATAAGGGTCACATTTTTCTCCCCTCTTGCTTGCCATATTGTCAAACTATTCAGAAATTCCTGACTAATTGTGATTAGAGCTCCAAGCACTGGAAGCAAAATGAACTGGCAAGGCTATATGATTTACTTTATTATGTCCCAAAGATTTAACTGTTTTATTCAGATATTTTGCACATTTCTCATTAAGCTGAGATGAACAGTTAGGGTAAATGGTCTGATTAAAATTCTTTGATTGCAGCAGACTTTCAGCATACACAGTATAGATATTCAGCATTTGTGGCTCTTCCCCAAACTGTTTAAGATGTCTTTTTATGCTGTAGCAATACGTTTTCCATTCACTGGAGCTAAGAAGGTGGGCTGGGGGGCTTGGTGGTTAGCACGTTTGACTCACACCCCCAGGGCTGGGGGTTCGATTCCCGCCTCCGTCGTGTGTGTGGAGTTTGCATGTTCTCCCCGTGCCTCGGGGGTTTCCTCCGGGTACTCCGGTTTCCTCCCCCAGTCCAAAGACATGCGTGGTAGGTTGATTGGCTTCTCTAAATTGTCTGTAGTGTGTGATTGTGTGAGTGAATGAGAGTGTGTGTGCCCTGCAATGGGTTGGCACTCTGTCCAGGGTGTATCCTGCCTTGATGCCCAATGATGCCTGAGATAGGCACAGGCTCCCCGTGACCCAAGAATAGTTCGGATAAGTGTGAGGCAAACGTACTAACCACCAAGTCACCGTGCCCTTTTTGGTGAATTGTTCTCTAATTATTTATTTGCTTTTTCACGAACGATTAAAACCGCTGCAATCTACTAATTGGCCACATGGTGGCAGCAAAACGCTGCTTACTCCAAGTTCCTTTTAATTTTCATGTAGTCTGTCTTATCTCTCACTAAATGTCTCTTCTTACTAGAAGTGTTAAACTCATCCTGGAGGCTCACACCCTTGCTTTGTGCTTTTTGTTTCTTTTAACCAACCAACTTCAGACTATGAAAGACTATCTCTATCTATCTATCTATCTATCTATCTATCTATCTATCTATCTATCTATCTATCTATCTATCTATCTTTCATAAAACCCCGTGTGAAACACCATCTCTGCTGTGTCATTTTAGCTAGCTAGTCAATACAGGAAAGTGTTGCTTCATCCGAAAAATATACGATCCTGTCAAGCATGTTATATCATGCACATTTTCTGTTATTACACCTTTATTACTCACTATAGTAGTTCCTCTGCATTATTATGAACGTATGCTTTTGTGTTAATAATAGTCGTTTCAGCCAGTGATTATTCCTTAATTTGGTGTTAACATATTAACACAGAATTATGTTACTAGGAAAAATAATAATAAAGTCTAATGCACAGGATATTACATAGTATTTTTGCTGTTTGTTTTGTTTTTGTTTGAATGAATCTAACGTAGCTTATTCTTACCCAGAATTCACACTGCATGTACGACATGCTTATTAAAAGAAATAATAAAAAATGTCCATATGTAAACAAAGCCAACAGAACATGGAAGATGATTGTGGTTGAATTTGGGTGAGCTGTAATTACAACAAAATACTTAAACATTGGTACAAAAGCAGCACATTTGTGTTTGTTCAGGTTTCCCCATGTTGATGTTATGAGTATCATTACAGTACAAAAACACATTACAGTGTAATTACTGTACAAACATTTTGCAGCTACAGGCTTCATGATTACAATGTTGTACATTATGATCAAATAAAGTTCACAGTATAAAAACATGGTAGTGTGTGATTTAAAGGAATCTCTGTGGAGTTAACACTTTAGTCAGGTGTCCAAGGGGGGAAAAATAGACATAAGGTTTGGGGGAAGGAATAGCAGCAGAATGAATAGGCTTCGTAGAGTTGTGATAGTTGTGAGAATTTAGGGAGAGCAAATATCTTAAATCCCGCCTCCGCCATGTGTATGTGGAGTTTGCATGTTCTCCCCGGGCCTCGGGGGTTTCCTCCGGGTGCTCCGGTTTCCTCCCCCAGTCCAAAGACATGCGTGGTGGGTTGATTGGCATCTCTAAATTGTCCATAGTGTGTGATTGTGTGAGTGAATGAGAGTGTGTGTGTGCCCTGCGATGGGTTGGCATTCCGTCCAGGGTGTATCCTGCCTTGATGCCCAATGACGCCTGAGATATGCCCCGTGACCCGAGTATAGTTCGGATAAGCGGTAGACAATGAATGACTGAATGAATAACTCAAATGAAAATAATCGTTCATACTTCTTGAAACTCAGAGTAGACTTTTCAGAACTATATTGAATTGATAGGGTGGACATTTTTCAGGATCCATGTACTGACAATACTACAACACAAGCTATATAAGGGAAATCCTGCAACACAAGAGTATCTGTACTAATATACAGCACTAGATACTTTCTTAGATGCTAAGGCATGACAAGATTTCACAAAAACTTTCTTAAAGTGTAAGCCTTAAAAGTATGATGGGAGACAGGAAGTAATCAGGAAGTGCCATGCCATTGTCTGTACCGCTTATCCGATCTTTTTATCGGGTCACGGGGAGCCTGTGCCTCAGGCGTCATCGGGCATCAAGGCAGGATACACCCTGGATGGAGTTAATCAGGAAGTGTCTATTCAGAATTCTGGAAAGAAAGAGCCCTCTGCTGATGGGGAGGTGTACTATCACTAGTAGGACAATATCTAGTCAACATACGTACATACTCATAATATTACAAACCATAGCATTATCTGCTAATATCTAACCTGGTACTTATCAGATATGTTAATCTATTCACTTAGTTACTTACTAGTGATAGTTAATTTAGGTTTAAAATCAAATGAAATTATGATCAGATCAAATCCTTAGTCGAGTTTCAAGTATTGTGTTAAAACATGTCAGAGGTGAATTAGAATGATTTATAACGAAGCTGAAATTTAATCATAAAAAAACATTTTTTTGGGATAATATTGTGAGCTGTGAATAAAGGTTAAACAATTTTCATGTGAAACACAGACACCCTTACAATGTGCAAGTGTAAGAATAAGAGAGGAAATCAGTATGTAGTATGTAGTATACAGTATAGAGTGCAATTAAGCTACATGTTTTTTGTATTATATTAATGAGATATTCTTGGATCAGTACCACGTCACGCTATTTGCAATTACCTAATTAAAAAATCAGTCCAAGCCGTTATACTGAAAAACAAATATCTTCACAATGATCATCATATACAGTATTTCACCTGTTACCTTGGAGTTCTTTTGATTATTACCACACCTCTCATCACCGAGCAATATGGAAACTGAATCAGCTTTATACTTTGAAATACAGTATTTCATTCATTCATTCATTGTCTACCGCTTATCCAAACTACACTCGGGTCACGGGGAGCCTGTGCCTATCTCAGGCGTCATTGGGCATCAAGGCAGGATACACCCTGGACGGAGTGCCAACCCATCGCAGGGCACACACACACTCTCATTCACTCACGCAATCACACACTATGGACAATTTAGAGATGCCAATCAACCTACCATGCATGTCTTTGGACCGGGGGAGGAAACCGGAGTACCCGGAGAAAACCCCCGAGGCACGGGGAGAACATGCAAACTCCACACACACGGCGGAGGCGGGAATCGAACCCCCAACCCTGGAGGTGTGAGGCAAACGTGCTAACCACCAAGCCACCGTGCCCCCCTTACAGTATTTCACGTTGTTGAAATTTATTTCACTTCTCGCGCTTTTCCCAGCATGCTAAGCTTCAATTTACATAAGATCCAGTATTTAAAAAAAAATGAAATGTGGTGGGTATACTTACTGGTCTTGGCTTTAGACATGAAAAAGATGAACTTTGATTAGATATGCTTGTAGAAACGCTTTGATCAGTGTTCAGGGAGCAGCACTTAATTAAAATCGCACAATGTCATGCAAAATAATCAGATGATGATTAAACACCACACAGACAAACACGGTGGAAAAGATTTTGATTTTTTTTGGCCAACAGAGAGAACATAAAATCATTTCTAGACTATTTTACATGTAATTGCTAAACATAGTTATTAGTCTTTAAAGAGATACAGCTTACATTTTTCTTGATATACATAATAAAAAATACTGTTTGTACAATGAAAGCAAACAGGTAAAAGCAATATTGGCTCAGGCATGTTAAAATAAAGATTTCAGATGTCTTGCAGTTGTTGTTTTTTTAAGTTATTCACTTATCTTCAGTACTTATCCTAGATTTGTCAGACATAATAACAGGTAGGTCAAAGTTTTTGGAGCAGAGTTACTTCCAGTTCCAGTTCCATAAGAATAAATTTTCCGGTGTAATATCGGTGTAATATCGGTGTAATATCGGTGTAAAGCATGCTGTAAACTGAGCAAAAAAACGTCTTCCCTTCTAAACAGACTCGATATATCAGTGATGAGGCTGTTTGTAATGAGACCCACTAAAAGGATTTTCATGAAAAATAATGCAAAGATGGATGAGACGTTTGATGACAAGAAGTAAATAACTCAGTATATACTGTAAGAGTTAGACTTATAGTTAGACTTATAAGTTCATAGACATGCAGAGAAGATTAAATTAGACTGTAGGGAAGTGTTTGTTGCAGGTAGATATAGGCCACCAAATGCTTTCAACCCACTAGTGAGTGGTCAAGACCTGAATGTAGGTCAACACACCATGCAAAGATTGAAAGAAAGAGAGAGGGAGGGACCAAGCGTATTCAGTAATTAGTCTCAGCATGTGGTGTTGGGATAGATGTGAAGCACAGAGACATGCAATCTATTGATTTATAGAGCACAGTATTTCCTGCTAGTCAACTCTGTATGTAGGTTAAGGACCCCAAAACTATTTGTATTTAGATTTTTTGTTTAAGTTTCTTACCTGAAAGCCTATACATTTTGCATCACAGAGAAATCTGATTTGCATATTTTGAATCTGAAATATTATAGATAATGGTTTTTAAAATTACAGTCAGACATGCAGTGTCAATGTTCTCCCCGTGCCTCGGGGGTTTCCTCCGGGTACTCCGGTTTCCTCCCCCAGTCCAAAGACATGCATGGTAGGTTGATTGGCATCTCTAAATTGTCCGTAGTGTGTGATTGCGTGAGTGAATGAGAGTGTGTGTGTGCCCCGCGATGGGTTGGCACTCCGTCCAGGGTGTATCCTGCCTTGATGCCCTATGACGCCTGAGATAGGCACAGGCTCCCCCGTGACCCCATGCAGTGTCATTTAGCATTAATATTGCAGTCAGAACCACAAGACCCTCAAGGCAAAACAACAGGACCTTGTGGTAACATTGGACCAAGGAACTCGCATCACTTGACGTTCTCAAGTCCCTTCACCTTACCACCTGTGAGGCCCACAGAGACCTTTCACCTGCAAATAAAGGTCTGTTAAGTTCTCTTTCTCAAGTTTGTTTCAAGTTTGTTTGTAGACGTTTCCCTATCACTCACCCTGGGAAATACTGCTCTATATGATAGTTACAGGTTCTCCCCATTTAGAGCATTTAACTATATAGATGCTGGATACCAGCAGAGCTTGTGAATGTGTGAATGACATGGTGATTGAAGGACGCACCTTTTGTTTAGACCAAGATTTCTAAAAAGCTTTGTGCTCTTCTCAGGTCCCCACAGAGGTTTCCCTCCTAGTCATGATAGGAGCAAGCAGTTTATGAGTCTTCAACAAAGGAAAGCAGTGAGAGCTTGTTGAAGGCACTACTGCTGTGGCTTCTTGAGGTCCACTTCCTGCCCACAAGCTCCACAGCCCATTCTGCCCACCCTGTCACTCTGCTCAAGGCCTGTGCCAAAGCCTTAACCTCTCTACCCAAGGATACCATCGCTACACCTCCTGCTTACAATGGCGATGTCATCACTCCGACAGCACAGAGGATATTGTTGCTATGCTTTTTGTCCATGTCAAGGATGGGGTTCTGTCACAGTTTCCTCTAGCATCATGGTTCCCATGGCAAGGAGTTTGTGCACTTGGCTTCTGTCTTATCACTCTGTACTCTACAGTAGGACTTCTAACATTGTTTCAAATGACATTTAAAAGCCCTTTCTTTCAGGCTTGTTTATTCTTTCTCAATTAAAAATTTAATTGATAGTATAAATGTTTGCTATTTAGATATTTTAAATATTTTCATTGAGAAAATATGATTTTTTTAAATGGTCAGTTCTCATTTTAAATGGTCAGTTTTCATTTTAAATGGTCAGTAGCAATGTAAAGTTCAGGTTACTGAGAATATTACCACTATCTGGCTCTAAGGAAAAACCCCCACTCACACACCCTACCCCATTCAAGACTGAATCCAGCCATCTGCTGCTATGCAGATCCTCTGTGATATCAATCAGAAGCTTTTTTTTTACATGTTTTTGGCATTTTGGAACAATTTAAACCAATGCACCATACATTCCATTTTCTACACTAATCACAGTCATTGATGTTCCAATAATAACATCAATTGTGCTTTCACTTCCTCCATTCATGGTGGAAAAACATAACAGCACCGTGTGTTCTGAATGGCAGTAATCCAGCTAGCGTTTACGGACAGTTAAAAATGCTCATTGTCATAGTACAGTGGCATGAATTCATAATCACTTGCTATGCAACTGCCTTTCTCCTTTACTAGAGCAAATACATTTATCTAAAGCACCCCCTCACTCCATAACATTGTAATTCCTTTATTGTAATTATGTAAAGTTGTACTGCAATTAAGTGGTATATTTGCATGTATTTACATCTATACTGTGTGAAACATATAGCAGTCACAGCTCTTTCTATAGACATACCTAGTCCTATTTTAGGGAGCCAATTCAGGCAATGACATCTGGAATTGTTTTACATCTGGAATTGTGTTGCATCTGGAATTGTGTTGCATCTGGATCTCAATCAAGATGAGGACTAAAAAAATGTAATTGCTTCTAAATAAATGATACTAAAATAAGAATGAATCTGTTTTTAAAAATCAGCAGTTTGGTACATTGGATCCAAATAATAACAGTCTGTTAGCTCACTTATGTAAAATTGGAAATAAGATGTTGACAAGTCAGCAACTTTTCAGCAGTTATATTAAGTTAAGAAACCTTTATTTGGTACATATACATTACTGCACAGTGAATTTCTTTCTTCACATATCCCATCCTTGGAGGGTTCAGAGCGCAAAACCTGGAGCAGGGGGTGGGGGGGCGGATTGAGGGACTTGCTCAAGGGCCCAATGGTGGTAGTTTGGTAGTGCTGGGGCTTGAACCCCAATTTTCAACAACCCAGAGCTTTAACCACTTGAGCTATGACTGTTTGTGTTATTAAACACAAACACACAGTTTTTAACATGACCAACATTTACTGAAACCACATTTAATATAATATGATTAGCTAATATTTAGGGGGGCACGGTGGCTTGGTGATTAGCACGGTTGCCTCACACCTCCAGGGTTGGGGTTCCGATTCCCGCCTCTGCCATGTGCCATGGCCCTGTGCCTCGGGGGTTTCCTCCGGGCCAAAGACATGTATTGTAGGTTGATTGGCATCTCTAAATTGTCCATAGTGTGTGATTGTGTGAGTGAATGAGAGTGTGTGTGTGTGTGTGTGCCCTGCAATGGGTTGGCACTCCATCCAGGGTGTATCCTGCCATGATGCCCAATGACGCCTGAGATAGGCACAGGCTCCCCGTGACCCGAGTATAGATCGGATAAGCGGTAGACAATGAATGAATAGCTAACATTGACAGGTTTCGTGGCTATTGTTAAATTACTTATCTGAAATAGGAGAGAAGTGGCTGAACAAGAAGATATGATCAAGTTTGCTTCAGTTCCAAGAGAAAACCAGAGGTAACTATACAAATCCACAGTATATTACTGGCAAAATATGTTGAGCATGTGCTTAATAAATAGCACCAAAATAAATAATAACGTTAATATGAGCACACTTTAATGGGTGTCGCACTAACTAGTATCTAATATCTCTTATTATTAGTTACATAATATTCGATATTAAGTTTAAGTTTAGCAGTAGATTAATATTTGAGCATTAATATTGAGTCACAATATAAAATATGGCATGAACGCAATATGGCAGAAGTATAATCACTGATTCCCTCCAAAAATGTCTAAAATATTTTAAGACATTGAATGAATTATCATGTGATGAATTAGCTTTTGACATGAGGGCTCAGCTAAAGTGAGCCAATTTTTTTTTAAATGCTACCTGTGTAAAAAAGTTTAATTCCTTTGCAAGGAAATATTCCTTTAATAACTGAATTTTCAACATCACACAGAACATATGGCCCATATGTCAGGTGACATGATGATACGTTAGCTTTGCATTCTTCCCGTGCATTACATATGTTAGCACCAATTCTTCACTTAAACATCCTGAAAGAAGGCAAATGCTTTAGAAAAATTAAAAAACACCACCACCACCAACAACAACAGCAACAAAACAAACCACTTAGGTAAAATCTGACAGCTAGATTGGTAACACTGATGTTGTGAAGTCTTTCTGTGCCTCAATTTTCTTTCTCAGATTTGCAAGTTGTCCCTTATTGTACTAGTCTCTGAGACCTTGGAGATGAGACAACTGTACACACATCAGTCAAAGACAAAACGCAACGCAGATGTGAGTCATTTGGCATCTTTTCTGTAATGTTAGCCAGCTCTGTCGTCAAATGCAAAGAAAAAAAGCAGCAACTTTAGAAACCTCTAAGATGTTTTGTCTAGTCCTACTTACTTCCCAGAAAAGGAGGATAAGGAATTTGGGTCAACAATGGCCCAAATAGATCAAAGCAGTTTTCAGGCCAAAAATGCAGGGGTCTAATGTGTGATTTTTAGAACCTTTATTTGCAGCTGTGCTCTGTGTGACATTGTGTGTGTGTGTGTGTGTGTGTGTGTGTGTGTGTGTGTGTGTGTGTGTGTGTGTGTGTGTGCGCATGTGAGAGAGAGAGAGAGAGAGAGAGAGAGAGACTCTTTATTAAAGCTTTTGTACTCATTGTCAACTTTATGTTAACAAAGGCATAAATTACTGCAAAGAAATGTCAGATATACCAAAATGTCATATTTATGATATTAAACCCATTTATCATTTATACCTATATACATGTTACATAAGCAACATCCTTCATCAACAATTAGTTCCATTGTTATATCTATGGTCATATGCTGGGGTTATGAGTTATAAGATGTCTCGTTCTTCTCCATCTATCACTCATGTGATCAGAACAGCCTGAAAGTGAAGCAGGTTCACTGCTGTGAGAGAATAGATTTCAGATGTCAGAAGTTTTAGATTGTCTGGAACAAAATTGGTACATCAGAGAGCATTATCTGAACTTCAGCTAAACCAGTTGGCTGTAGGTAGCTTTGAATATATGTTTGTTATATGCTTTGATATCCACATCCTTCTAAAATCCTGGTGAGGAAAAGTGTTTAGGGCATATCGCATGATCCACTTTATATATATATTTATTGTAAAAGATGAATATCTGATTAGGATTCTGTGAACATTTATGCGAACAGAATAGCTCATCATGTAGTGCACTGCTGCCAATCAGGCCATTGAGAGGCATTGATGACACACACACACACACACACACACACACACACACACAAAACCATTTAATTCCTGCCAAAAAGGCAGTGGGCCAGAAGGAGTGCTGATTGGCCATTAAATTAAAATGAATATCCCTACAAAAACTGTTATGTTGCAGCCCCATGTAAGCTTTACAAAGCAGTTCTTGAGAGATTCTTAACTCTGCAGGTAAAATGAGAAAAAGTTGGAAAATCTACCCATTATAGTATTCACTACTATACGTAAGTCATGTCCTCAATATTGTTATGCTACACAGTGATTCTGAAATGTATGTAACAGTTAGAAAGTATATTCATGCTGGACATTTGAACGATTGTTTGAAATCACTGTCTTTTCACTATCTAGTTCATTCTGGGTCACATTATCATTTTGTCAAAATCATGAATGCACTTATGAATCCTAATTATTGCGTCATTATTTTGCACAAAAACATAATGAGCATTGTAGATCCTCCCTCTCAAGGATTGCAGTTACACTCTCTATCCAAAATATCTGAGACGCTCACAAGTCTGAGGATCGTGACACACTCTCTTTGTCTTTCAAGGATCACAGACACTCCCACTCAGTTTCACTGATGGATACAGTCCATTTCGTGCTCTTTGTAGCTGTCTAAGATCATGGCCTTGTTCCCTTTTGCTGCATTGAAGTATGTGTTTTGTTTGCTCTGTAATCTGTCAATAGCGAGTAGCATTGGAAACAAATAGCTAGACATTCAAAAAGTAGTAAGACTAACCAGCTAGCCAGGTAGTGTTAGAGATAAGTCTTCTTCTTCTTTTGGCTTTTCCCTTCAGGGGTCGCCACAGCAAATCATCTCTCTCCACCTATCCCTATCTTCTGCATCCTCAACACTTGTACCCACTAGCTTCATATCCTCATTAATTCCATCCATATACCTCCTCTTTGGCCTTCCTCTTTGCCTCCTGCCTGGCAGCTCCATGTCCAACATTCTCCTACCAATATACTCACTTTCCCTCCTCTGAACATGTCCAAACCATCTTAATCTGGCCTCCCTAACTTTGTCCCCCAAACGTCCAACATGAGCTGTCCCGCTGATGTACTCGTTCCTAATCCTGTCCAATCTTGTCACTCCCAAAGAGAACCTCAACATCTTCAGCTCTGCTAACTCTAGCTCTGACTCCTGTCTCTTCCTCAGTGACACTGTCTCTAAACCATACAGCATGGCCGCTCTCACCACTGTCCTGTACACCTTCCCCTTGATTCTCGCTGATATTTTCCTATCACAAGTGTTAGAGATAAGTCTAATATTAGTAATTACATTCTCAAAAACGGCACTTAAGATGGTGTTACAGTCTGGGAATTTACCCTACTAGAGTACTAGGGGGCACGGGCAGGTGTATCTCAGCTCATTGTGAATGTCATGTGATCATGTCTCGTATGTCTTCACCTGTGCTTAATTACTTTTAATGTGGTTTGTTATTTATACCCTTCTTCTTGTGTCGACTCTTTGTCATTGTTCACACCTGTTCACCTGTTCAATATGTCTGCAGTTGTGTACTGTCACATTTGGTTTTCTGTTCCATATTATGTTTAGGTATGATTGTGCTTCTGTTTCCGTGATATGTCTGTGTTTCCAGGTATTCGCATTTTTTTTTTATAATTTTGTTAATAAACCAAGGATTGTTTTCATCCTGCATATGGGTCTGGTTGACTGTTCTCCAAACCTGTGATAGATGGTCAGTGTTATGTATTTAACCAAGTACAATGTCTTACACTTTTCAGAGTCTGTGCAGCCATGTTGATTTGTTGTCACTCCAAAAAAAAAAAGGGGAAGGAACTGGCAGTTGAGAAGACTAACTCAAGTTGAGGAGTTGAAAGATATTTTCAGTGCCATTTACAGTGGGGAATTACAACTTCAACTCATCTCAAGCTCAGTATTTCTCTATCCACTTTATCCAACCCTCCCCATTCATCTCAACCTCCTCCCTAATCATCCCACCCCACTTTCCCAATCCATCATAACCCCCTCTCTCTATTCATCCCGAGCCCTCCCTTACACATCCCAAACCTCTTCACTTATCCCAACCTCCTCCCTCATTCACCCCAATCTCCTGCAACCTATTATTCTCAACTATCTCCCTCATTCACCCTGATCTTATAAATCTGGCCACTACACCATATCTGATGTGCTACCTCTTACAGAGCCCACGATAGATAGAAATCAAGCATACACCCCTATTGCAGTTTACACCCTGATGCTGCTACAGCAACCCTCAAGGCTACAGGGTCATTGTCCTATGCAGGCCCTACTCCTACTATATAGAACCCCACCTGGAGTATAAATTTCTTGATTCTTGAATCTTCATCAGTTAACTAACCAGCTTGACCCTCACTCAAAGGTGTCAGACTGGCAGTTAAACCTATCCTGATACCAGCCACAAATAGAATTTTTTGTCCTTTTTAACAATTTATCCCTAGTTGTCTAGCTTTATCCAAAAGAAATCTTTCTCATTGGGGAAAAGGCACTGTGATCTCTGTGATCTTTTTGGGCCAATTTCAGTACAGAAGCACCTTAAAGTAAGTCTTCTCCCTTAGTGGCTATGTTCACCCTCTCAAAGCCCCATTTTCCAGCCAAACAACTTGATATAAAACATGGATCTCTCACAGAAATCAAGGTTTGTTTTTTAGTTAAATCCCGGCATTCAATTGCCTGTCTTTCCAACCTGCCAAAAATCATTCTCTTGGGTAAGACAAGCCTTTAAACCACATGATCATTAACACAGCATCCTTAGTACCCTTGGGTGACTTGAACAGTCAGGTAGAGTCATTCTAATATTCTGATAATTGATCAAATTTTCATGGCAAACCAGGATGTCTTAATTTGTGACCCTAAAGCCATTCCTTTGCTATAACACTCCCTCCAGTCTGAACTCTTACTACTCTACACGTACATCTGGCTTTAAGCAGCATCTCTTCAAGAAACAGGGCTTCACAAAAGGCTTACAAAATACAGCATGCCTCAGTTTAACTTGTTCAGTTCCACAATTATGAAATAATGAGAGTATGTTCCTGCCTTTCTATTACGGTATGTGATAAGATTGTGCGCTTTCAATTATGTCATTTTGCTGCCCTTTTTCATGATATTATGAAATAACAGAATTTAATAGGAGAACAAAAGACCATGCCTGAAGGCTCACCTTTGTGCTATGTAACTTCCTTTAAATTGAATATCCCTTTTTTTCTAGTATTAATGATTTTTCTTCTCTCATTCTTTCTACCCTAGAGTCTTTAGTGGGAGACCTGGCAATGCAGAAGGTCCACTTTTTTACACTTCCACAATTACTCTCCATGATATTTATTAGAGGATGTGGTCTGCATTCAGAAAGTAACATTAGAGTATATGTGCATGTTTACAGAAAAAGTGCAAAGGTCTGCCTATACTTAGATTCCTAAATTATCTCAATTTAATTACTTCATTATCAAATTGTGCATATTAGATATTAATAATATCAGTTGGTATTCTGATTTTTTCTTGCACTTGCTTTTTGTTATGAGTCTTCCATTCTCTCTTATTTTTTTCTTTTCTTCTTTCTATTTCTGGCTTTGAAAAATCAACCTGAATTTGAAGCCATCTCAGACATGGACAGGAAGAATCAAGGTTGTTTTTTTTGTGTGTGTATTGTTATGAGACTGTCTCTTTGTTGAGACTGTCTTCCCTTGGTTCAAAAGGTCTGTCAATGTCTTTGCCACCTTAGATGCTTAAGGGATGTTAAACTGCCTTCTAAGGTGCCTAGGAACTTTTACACCTGCACCATCGGAGGCATCACAGCCTGGTTTGGGAACAGCACCAAGTCGGATATGTGAGCTCTCCAGAGTGTGATGCGATCCGCATTGGGCTCCCCGACCTGCAGTCTATCTACAGCTAGTTGTGCTAGACCAAGGCCAGGAAGAGACTGAAAGACATCACCCAAACAATAAATTCTTCTCTCAGGTGCAGTCAGGGACGTGCATCCACTCCTTGAAGGCCAACGCAGACAGAATGAGGAGGAGCTTCATCCCACAGGCCCACTACAAGGACAACACACAGGACTACAGCTTGGACTTGTTTGCACATCAGCCATGACCTCAGCTTGAGTTTTCACAGCATATATTGCACAAACCACATGCACATATATGCACTTTATTCAAAATAGAATCATACTCATTCTGCCACACTTTTGCTCATCCTTCTATCTTCCTAACGTTGTCTATTTCTATTTTAATATTTGTCCTTTTCTACTGGTATAGCAGTAAATTCTGGTTAATGTAAACTTATTTTTATGTCACAGACAGTTAAAAAAGCATTTCACTGCATGTCTTATTGTGTAAGGTTTTGTATGTGATCAATAAAAAAAAATGTTAAAAATTCTTAAACTTTTGTATTGTGTAATTGTGTACATGTTGTCTCATGTCAAATATGTTAAAAAAAAAGACTTTGTGAGATTGTTCTATTGCTCTGCAACAAAATAGACGTAAATTCAAAAGAAACATTTTGCTAAAAGCTATTCATTTCAAGATTTAATTTTAAGGAAATGTTATTTATGTGTACAGGATTTAAAATACACAATGCCAATGTAGTTAGATCAAATTTATTTATGATCTAGGTTAGTGGTGGCTCCTGAGCCTAGCCCAGGAACACTGGGTACAGTGCAGGATTTCACCCTGGATGAGCTGCCTGTCTACGGCAGGGCAACATGCGCACACACTTTCACACAAGAGGTCATTTAGAGTAGCCAATCCACCAACTGGCATGTTTTGGGAGAGGTATGAAACCCATGTAGACACACTGATCCTCAGATTTTGCCAGATTATTAGTTTCATTCATTCATCTCCGTCATTCTTCATTTTTTTTTGTTTATATTGACTGAAAGCAGTAAGGACTGCTGATGCATAAACTACCGAACTAATTGAGTCAATATCTGGTCTTAGGGTTGTATTTAGAATCGAGTAACATCAATATTTGCATGGAAAAAATGATCCGTATTCAGGGTGTGTTTATGCAGGTGGTAAAGCTGATTTTCAGGACGACCCATTCAGATGATTAAAATTACCTGTTTGTGGTCCACACCCCTCCGAGGTTGCCAGATTTCGTTCTCGAGTGGAAGTGTCTGAAGCACAGGGTTTCAATAGTGTCTAGACCACCACCTTTAAACATAAGCACTTGCCTTTTAGCTCAAAAAAAAACAAAAACAGAAAATGCAGAATGAAGAAGCAGAAGCTGTCAGCTGTAACGTGATGTAATACACAAGCAGGAGATAATATAAAAATAAATAAATAAATAAAGATTAACATGATGATATATAAATCAGAAAATAGCAAACATTTATATTAACATATAATAGAAGTCTGGTGTATTGCTGCATTAATATACCAAGTTATTCCAATAATGATCACATTAATCACTGCAAATTTGTCTTAATATTATCATTATGGCTTCCATGCTCATTAAACTATTTTATCCACCACATTTCTTTTAGGATAAACTAGAAGCTTATGTAGTGATGGAAAATGCTGTGTTTACTGCTGAGAGTTGTAGCAAGTCATTGTGCAGGCCGTGATAAAATGTGACACACCTCTGGTTCTGGATTTCCATGGTTACTTATGAGGTCGGAATCGACATGTGTGCAAATTCAATAATTCGTACCCGGATCTGTGCAAAGCTTTTACTGGCTTTCAAAGGTTTTAGGTTAATATTCAGATAGAATATCAGTTCATGAAATAATGTAAGCATGTAAGGTAAGTGATTTTAATATTCAACAGTAGAGAGAATATGTGAAAGAAGTACACACACACACACACAAATATTTGTTTAGTCACACACATGAATCTCATATGCTTAGGCATATGCATTCTCATCGCATGGCTCTGTGTGTGTGTGTGTGTGTGTGTGTGTGTGTGTGTGTGTGTGTGTGTGTGTGTGTGTGTGTGTGTGTGTGTACGTGTGGGCATCAGCATGTCGGCATGTCTGCAAAAGTATATAATATACCTGTAGTCAATGAGCATGTTGTAACATATTAATTAACTAATAATACATAGGTTATTAGATGATCAACTTTTTTTTTTTTGGACAACATGCTTTTCTGTCTTTTTAAATATAAAATGTATATAATTTTCACAATGTGCTTACATCCCACAGTCCGTCGTGACATTTATATCGACAGGAAATAAATTTTATTTGAAAAATGATGTGCAGTTTTTAATTCATAGCCATATTACATAATATATTTTAGACCATATTTGAAAGAAAACAGGGCTTTTTCTGATGTCTGGGGTCCATTTAATGAGGGTTTGGACTGTGTGTGTGTGTGTGTGTGTGTGTGTGTGTGTGCATATTTAAAGGTCTATTCTGGCTGTTGTGTAGCAAGGACGTTATTGAAGAAGCCACATTGCGTTCTGCCAGCTGAGACCCGCTACTCTCTCATCGCACGCTCTCCCTCTTATCCATGTCTCCCTCGCTTTTCCCACTCCATAGCTACAGGGTTTGCATCTCTTTCCTCTCACGTTTTTTCATTATGCCGACTTTCATCATGGTATGTGCTCTGACCTCTTCTCTTTTCCCCTTCTCTTTCATGGTTCATTTTTTTTTTCCAAGAGAGAAACCACTTATTTCAATCTGTAAGATTTCCCTAAAAGCAAACATCTTTTATTTATTTATTTATTTTCTCACAGATTACACCAAAACTTTATTTTGTTTGACATGTGAGTCCACTATTAAAGCAAATACACTATTGCTGAGCACTATTTCTCAAACCTTCTTCACTTAAATAAGTCCAAAATGTATGTGTTTTGAACTAACCGACAATACAACACCAGCACTACCCCATCGAGGGCAATCATGTTTGAGTCCGTATCAGGTGTTAGTCATAAAATAAAGACAACAACAATTAACAGGGTGTGTTTGGAGAATGAAAACATTAGCATCTGAATGAAAAAATTAAACCAATTGTGTGTGAACAGGATATTTACATACAGTAGATGTTCGTTTTTATTCAAGGATCCCTCAAACAGCTAACAATGGAAATGTCACAAGCTTAAGTAATATATTGTTAAATAATAAGTATCAGTTGAGGATTTTTTTTTTTTGGAACAAAAGCGAGTGCACGCTTCTCCAGTGCAGGAGAAAAAAAGCATTCATTAGTGTTTCCTTGATAAATGGCCAGCTGCTGATAGCCGATCCAGCTGATCCAGTCTATTAATTACCATGATTACACTTTACCATGAATACCTTTATTTTCTTTTTTTCTCGTCCTTTAAAAGGCGAGGTGGAGGGAGTGTTTAAATAATAAATAATGCATTACGCAGGAGAGAGCGCTTCGTCTTCAGGAGCAAGATAATGAATATTTTTCTGTAACACTTATCTCAGGCTGAGATTAATTGACTGGTGAACGAATCAGTATGGTGCACAGGAAGGCCAAAAGACTGATCGCTTTGTCTCATTGGCACAAAAGAGCTTTTATTGCAGCCAGGTTGATCTAGAGAAAGAGAAAAAATCGTACAGAAATTCTCCAATACTCTCTAATGCTGGAAAAAATACCTACACTGTACTGTTCTATAGGATCAATATGCCAGAACTGGAGAGCAGCAGAGTTCAGCAACCAACAACTGATTTTAATTATATCAATTTTCTCATAACTCTATTATGCTTTTGTTGTTTGTTTTAAAACAAATATTTTCCACTAATATGTAGTATGATAATACAATTCTGTTCAAAGCACATAATTGTGAATGATGAATTTTAAAATAATAATTTAATCCTATCAACTAAATGCAATGTTTTAATTATTGTTAAAACAGTTTTTGGCAGTGGACTCTTATTCTACTAAACACTAATCTCTGCATATCCCTCTCTCTCTCTCTCTCTTTCTCTCCCTCTCTCTCTTTCTGTCTCTCTCTCACACACACACACACACACACACATATACACACACACATCCTCTCCTAATGCCTTCCTCCATCTCACCAGAGGGAAAGAGGCTGCGCATTTTAGAAAATATAAAGTAGATAATTAGGAAATCAGGGAGCGCATTAATTACGTGAACATACACAACCAAGGTGCAGAGAGGCACTATTTGCTTACCTTGTCATTATGCAAAAAATATATTAGCTAATTATTTTGAATAATGCAATTAAGATATGCACATTTAGCATAATTTTACAAAATGGAAACGTAGCATTCAGCAAAGACGAGCAGGCGCACATGTGATCAGTGATGGAGAGAGAGAGAGAGAGAGAGAGAGAGAGAGAGAGAGAGAGAGAGAGAGAGAGAGAGAGGGGGTGCAAACACACACTGACACATAAGGACTTGTGATGATGTGGTCAGAATTTTTGTTTAGTACCACAGTCATGTTTGATATAAAAAAAAAAAAACATGTACAAGGGTCTAAGTAGGTAAATGTTTAAATCCAGGTGCTGCTTGTCACTTAAGTACTTTAAACAGATAACACGTTTCAATAGGAATGTATTTTTTTAACTGCGATCCCCTGGATATTTCTTCCTAGATAGTTAAATACACAGACAAGCATGTAACATTGTGTAATATTTGCTATATATATATATATATATATATATATATATATATATGTATGTATGTATGTGTGTGTGTGTGTGTGTGTGTGTATACAAGAAAAGCTCAATTTACTTTTCCATAACTAGTATCCATATTCAATCTCTCTATTCAATAATACATTCAGAATTCACTGAGAAAGCAGACGTGAAGGAGGAACAAGTGCCATATTATTGAATATATATTTATACATGATGTTTACATGTTACACACACACACGCACGCACACACACACACACACACACACACACACACACACACACACACACACACAGAACCGAGCAGAGAGCAGTGCAGGTGTCCCAGAGGTGGGTTTGTCCCTCCTCTAGAGTCTGACAGTGCCATCCATAACTGCCAACCTAATGAGCTGCAGCTGTCTACTGCACTAAAGAGAGACAGAGAGACACTGGGAGGAAAATCAAGACAGATATTTATAACTTATCCTGTTAGAGTCCGAAAAAAATTGTGGCTTGTCAAAATAAGCAACACTGTGCAGTAGCCAAGTCCGACTCCAAGTCCAGCTACTGTTATCGAACATTTCAGCAATACACAAGATTCAATAATCAAGATGTTTGATTGAAAAAAAAAAAAAACAGGTGAGAAGAAATTAATTGTCTGTAAAATACAGCATGTAAAAAAAAGAAAATCATTTGTTTAAAAAAATTATATTTTGAATACTAATGATTCATAAACAGAAACACATGTGAAAGCAAATGAATTGTGTAATTAAAAATAAATAAATAAATAAATAAATAAATAAATAAATAATGTAAAAGTCAAGGACTGTGTGTAAAAGGAAAAATATTTGAAAAATGGACTATGTATTAAAGAAAAATCACGTGAAAATAATTTAATTGCATGAAGGATCATATGTGAAAGGAAGTGAATAATGTGTTTAAAAACCACATGTGAAAATAAATGATTTCTATGCAAGAAAATCTTCATATGAATCACAAGCAAATGAATCATGTGTCAAATGAAAATAACTGACATTTTGTATTAACAAAAATGTTCACATGAACTGTATAACAAGTCCACATGTCCATATGTGCATAAAATGTGAAAAATACCATGTGGAATTTCTTAAACCAACATCTAAATCTGTAATGTAATGTAATTTTATGTTTCCCATGTGAAACGTGTGTGCCGTTTCTGTCGGGGACGTACGCTCCTGACACACACTTGGTTAATTACTGTCATCTGTAAACATCTCACACTGACTCAGCAGCCCGCTATGCATCATGCGTCATCATTCCCATCACTTTTTGTCA
>JAUCMX010000014.1:6975732-7003232 GCA_033459395.1 Hemibagrus guttatus | reverse complement strand
TCGAATATCATAATTCTGTGCCACATTTTAAATCGTATTTTTACAAATTCAGCATGCTCTGAATGTCACAAACTGCACCAACATATTTTAATCAAGTCCACCATGCTGCCACTAGGCTACTCCAATAAGATCAATATGCAATAAATAATTGTACCACTTATTTAACATTTTTAGAATATATATTACTATTATTAGCAATTACAGTCGGTCATGTAAGTCACATAGTGGTACAGTAACAAGGATATTTTCAAAATGCTGAAAGTCTCAGTATTCTCAGCCTAACGATTTTACAGCCTAAAGCTAAGTGCCTTGTGAAAATGACTTGCAAGCCTGATTGTTTTTGCAGAAATAAGGAGTACTTTCAGTTTAATCATAAAGTCACAAAGTGTATGAAGTTAGTCATGCTCAATACGTGGGGAAAAAATGATTTATTATATATCACTCTTATTCATTTAGCATGGTAGTGATGAGCTCGGTTAAAATATGTTGGGGCAGATTGTGACAGAGCATTTGTGTGAAATTTTAAAACATTGCTATGAAATAGCTCGTGAAACAGCACGTGAAGGACATTTGAAGGAATTTTAAATCAACATATAGTACGTGATGAATATAGAACCTACTGGGTCAGTTTGGAAACATATTGAAATTCACTCCAATTGTGCATTCTGAAAATTCTGTTTCTATGTACCCTAAATATTGTAATGCAATTACATGTACATTACATATATTACGAACAAACCCTCTGCAATATGTTATTAAACATACCCACCACTGCACTTTACATGTGAGCAAGGTATTTTTGAATCTTATTGAAAAACTAGTCAGTTTACATGCCTAATTTTTCTGCTTTAGTGAAAATTTTAGATCTAGACCTACATCTACACCAACCCTTTCAATTTTATTCGGATCTAGCTCAGTCAGATCGAGTGAGGTGTTAACATGAAGGAACTTCAATCTGATTACTAACAGATTATTTGGTTGCATGTAAATGTACCTATTGTGGATTAAGCCACATTCAATGCATGCAAGTTCAAGCAGGAAATTTTTTATCTCCCTTTAAATTTTTAAAATATGCCCTAATTCAGAATTTATTACTGTTAAGATGAAATATATACGATTATTATTATTAGGAGTAGTAGTAGTATTAATTTTACTTGTAGCGTGAACTACACTTGTACAACTACCACTAGTCTTACCAGCATATATCACGGTGCTTACTGTGTGATTGAATGGTTCAAGTTCCTGCAACATCGTCACCACACCCATTTTATGATTTTGACCTTTAGTGCTGTTTTTGGTTTTTCATTTTGCTTGTTATTTTGGACTCTCTGTCTCAGTCTGACAGTGGCACACCCACACGCATCTGCTCTCATACCTTGTGACATTTCAATTTGTCACGATCAAAGAAATACAGTCCATACTGTACCTTGCAACTGCACAACTGCAGCACAAACAGAAAAAACCTGTTATCAACCTAGACTCATAAGTCAAAATTCTCTGTATTTCTCTATTTCATTTCCCCCCCCTAATTATTTCATTCCCTACATCCATTCCTCCATCCATCCCTTCATCTTTTTCTTTCTCTCAAGTGCTTTTTATTTCTAAGGTCATGTTAGAAGTCAAACCTTCCATCTATTTCTTTGTGTTATACTCTGTGTCACGCTTGTCTTGCTAATCCATATCACACACAAACATTCCCATCTAAGCACAGGGACGCAGATGCCCCTGCTACATAACACACTCCGTTACTGAGAGTGTGAGGATCATCGCTCTGGGCAATTTTGATGCCTGTCAGCAAGAGTTAGTCACCCTGAGAAACAACAATCCCTCTCTTCTCTCTTTTGTTTTCCCTCTGAAGTATTCATAAGTGATAACGGTGTTTGTGTGAGAGAGTGAAGGAGAGAGAGAGAGAGAGAGAGAGAGAGAGAGAGAGAGAGAGAGAGAGAGAGAGAGAGAGAGAATAAAAATCAACAAGCTCATGTGGCATAAAAGCTTAAAAAATCATACTGTGGATCATAATCTGCTTTTTATTAATATATATCCAAATAGAAATATATGTGATATGAGAAAAATCCAGTTGCTTATATCAGCTTAAAGCCAATAACACTCAGCCTGAAGCTCTAGAATGCTAGCTTAGTAGCTCTTTATCTTAACTAGCTAACAAAGCTGTGATAAATAGCTAGTTGCTAAATACAAACCAAACTGAATCCACAAGCTCTATTCAAGTTATATTAAGCAACTATTCCAAACATAGCAGAGCCTAGACATTGTAGCTAAGCTAAGCATAACTAACGTGTTTAAATAAATTCTAAATTAGTTTGATTAGCTAGGTTTTCTCAATAGTATGATCGGCCTGTAATGCAGTAAATCAAGAAATTTAAAAAAAAAAAAAAAAAAAAAAGATTTGCTATATTTCTGTTGAAAATGAAAACAATACAAATTTTGCATCTGTAGTTATGTTAAAAGGAAATGTAAATATTTCAGGGTGAATCAGGCCATGATAAAGAGAAGGCTAGGCTAGGTATTTAGCACCTTGACAGTTTGCTAATACTAACACTGTGAGTTGACAACATAATAAAGTGAATGCTGGGAATTTCTAAGCCAATATTTGTATTATTAATTTGAAAGGAATCAGTCGCTATAACAAAGGAATATAATAACTGGATGAAAGTTTCATCTTTATTTACACAGCACTGTTCGAGCATAAAGCAGCACTATTTTCTTTAATAGATCAGGATGAACAAAACATATTTTTGTTGTACATCATAGTTCAAAGAAAACTAATTAAGGAGTCTAGTGTGGAGGAGTGCGCAATACAAAAGAGTGCACTAAAGAGGGGAGCTTCTGAGGTGCCCAGAAAAAGCAGTGGTCTGGAAAACAGGCTACTCTCAGTACAGAGCTTTCAAGCCAAGCACCTCTTCACCAAACATGCACACACATATACACACACCATTAACATTGTGTGTGTGTGTGTGTGTGTGTGTGTGTGTGTGTGTGTGTGTGTGTGTGTGTGTGTGTGTGTGTGTGTGTGTTTACATGTGTTAAGGGGTATCAATCAGAAATACTGTTCCATTCATGTTAACACACAATATTTAAATGTTGTCATCATAAATGTCATTTGAATGGAAACACATGGCAAGTGTGGACTAACACCTGATAATTGTTGTGCTTGTCAAAAAGTGCACTTTTAGACCCATATTAGTATAAGAATCTCAACTGAGAAATACTTCAAATTCAAAACCTCTTCAATAAATTTCACAGTAACTAATCAAAAAAGACGACATTTACAGTACATTCACATTCATGGTATTTAGCAGACACTCTTATCTAGAGCGGTGTAGCAAAGTGCTTTGTAGTCTCTATTAAAAACATATCCTCATGCCTGGTGCTAATTCAAGTGCTTGGTGAAGAGGTGGATCATCAGTCTTTGGTCTTTGTTGGAAGGCAGCCAGTGACAGAGAAGAGCCTTGATGCATGACTTCCTTGTAACTTGATTTGATTTGACCTGTTTAACTGATCATGATGTTCTTTCATCTAAAGCTTTTTTTACATTTCTGACTTATCTTTTATAATCGTGGATAATCTCATATGAGCCACCAATAGACTCATCTTCATGCTTTAGTGTACAATCTCACCTGAATAGCGTAGAATAACCCAGGACTCCTATTTTACGATGCAACCTTTCGAAACACTTGCTTTTTTCTCTATATCGTATTAGTTTATAACCCCACTTTTTGTGGCACCTAGAAGAGGATATGTTTGGTTCCTCTCAAGGTTTCTCACTCTTGCCACCTCAGTAACATTTACTTTGTTTCTGTTTTTTAGTAGCATTACAGAAATAAACTTGACTCTTCCTGGTGGTCCAGCGGCAGGATTCAGTGCTCTCATTGCCGTGGGCCGGGTTCAATTCCCAGGCAGGGCGCTAACCCAGCCACTGAAGAGTTAACTTTCAGTGCAGGTCCCAAGCACGGATTTAATGGGAGGGTTGTATCAGGAAGGGCGACCCCGGACAGGGAGCAGCCGAAAGAACAACAACATAGAAATAAAATTGACTTAAGTAGAATAATTTGATGTGTTTTCCAAACTTTTCTTAACTTTGAACATGTATAATATCATTCACAGCGACTCACTTTTGCTTTCTCTAAAGGAGATATATTTTGTTTGTTAGTGTGTGTGTATGTGTGTGTGTGTGTGTCTGGATGTGTTTCTGTACTGCTGTTGATGGATGGTGATTATATGGCTAGCTAGCATGTATCATAATGTATCATTCTTACTGACACTTACACACACCTGCACTGCTAAAATCACAGTCCTCTGTGTGTGTGTGTGTGTGTGTGTGTGTGTGTGTGTGTGTGTGTGTGTGTGCGTGCATGAGAGAGAGAGAGAGAGAGAGAGAGAGAGAGAGAGAGAGAGAGAGAGAGAGAGAGAGATATCATCTGATTGGGATTTAGAATTAGTTTGTACATTAATTAAGCAAATGTTTGTTTGGTGCTCATTAAGAAAGAGGTGGAATGTGTCACTAATGAGCTTTACCTTATGGTAGAGTGAAACCCTGACTCACTTACTCAGTGATGTCATTGCACTGGCTCTTCCCATTAGCCGAAAGAGGAGACTTCAATTTGCGTGGTCCTTTGCACAAAGAATGCAAATAATTATTCATTAATAATTACCTTTTAAATAGAAGGTACAAAACAATGGCATTAGTAATGTACAAAAGTACAGGAAATATTTTTTTAAATATATATTCTTCTTTCATTTGGGTATCAGATTTTTTTTTGTACATAAATATTACAACTGCAACGAAACCTTACGTGATGGCCTAACTCAACAATACACAGGCTCTGATAACTGGTCATCCTCATCCCTTTCTCTTTTTTTTATTTCTCTCTGTCCTTTAGCTGCCATAACACACCCATTTGCCGACTCAGTGATTAAATACAGCTAACTGTAATGACATTAATTACAGTTCATGATATCGCAGTTCTTCTGTGTGAAGGGAAGGATTAGCGGAGTAATCTAATCTGGGAATGAAGACCTGCAAATAGGTCATTAAAGACACCTCTCCAGGGAGAAAGGAGAGAGGAGAGACTACTACCTGTCTGCTAATCATTAGTTCTTTCGCTTTTGCCTGTAAGCTATCTCTCTCTCTCTCTCTCTCTCTCTCTCTCTCTCTCTCTCTCTCTCTCTCTCTCTCTCTCTTTCTCTTGCTTTCTTTCTCACCTGCCAAATTGAGGAACTTTCATTAACATGAATATTTGGCAAGGTGCAACAAAGCAAACTGTTAATGCTCACAACTGAGGGAAGATATATTTAGTATACACTATTTTACTGTAAAATAATAATAAAAACCTTTCAAATCTTTCTTTTGTTACAGAGATTTGTTGTTTTAAGGATTTTTAGAACAAGATTGTTTGGTTTACGTATGGATAAAGAGAAAATTGAACAATGCTTAAAGGAATAAATGACAACACAGCAGGTTGTAGCCTCTCCATAATTGTATGGGATCCAGTGGATCATTTTTTAATGAGATCATCATGGATAAACTGGCACACACTACCATTCACAATTCTTTGTTTTAGAAATCTATTAAAATTTGTATTATGATCTATCAATAAAATCAATCAATTTAATCTAGCCATGGGGGTCACAGTCCAGTGACTTCTGTGCCGGTCCCAAGCCCGGATAAATAGAGAGGGTTGCGTCAGGAAGGGCATCCGGCGTAAAACATTGCCAAATTTAACCATGCGAATCGTCAGTACGAATTTCATACCGGATCGGTAGAGGCCCGGGTTAACAACGACCGCCATCGGCGCTGTTGATCTACAAGGCGCCGGTGAAAATTGAGCTACTGTTGGTCGAAGAAGTAGAGGAGGGAGGAGAGTGCACAGACAGAGAGAGAAGAGGAAAGGTAAGAGTGTAGGACTGAGAATAGGAACTCTGAATGTTGGTACTATGACAGGGAAAGGTAGAGAGCTGGCTGATATGATGGAGAGAAGGAAGGTGGATATACTGTGTGTACAGGAGACCAGGTAGAGGAGTAGCAAGGCTCGTAGTATAGGAGCAGGATTAAAGCTGCTTTATTATGGTGTGGATAGTAAGAGAAATGGGGTAGGTGTGGTCCTGAAGGAGGAGTTTGTGAGGAATGTTCTGGAGGTGAAGCGAGTGTCAGACAGGGTGATGAGTCTGAAGTTAGAGATTGAAGGGGTGATGTTGAATGTTGTTAGTGGTTATGCCCCACAGGTAGGTTGTGAGTTAGAGGAGAAAGAGAGATTCTGGAGTGAATTAGATGAGGTGATGAAGAGTATTCCCACGGGTGAAAGAGTGGTGATAGGAGCGGATTTTAATGGACATGTTGGTGAGGGGAACACAGGTGATGAGGAGGTGATGGGCAAGTTTGGAGTTAAGGAAAGGAACCTAGAAGGACAGACGGTAGTGGACTTTGCTAAGAGGATGGACATGGCTGTGGTTAACACTTATTTTCAGAAGAGGGAGGAGCATAGAGTGACTTACAAGAGTGGAGGTAGGAGAACACAGGTAGACTACATCCTATGTAGAAGGGGCAATCTGAAAGAGATTAGTGACTGTAAAGTGGTAGTGGGAGAGAGTGTAGCCAGACAGCATAGGATGGTGGTGTGTAGGATGACTTTGATGGTCCGCAAGAAAAGAGGTTAGAGATAGAGAAAAAAACCAAGTGGTGGAAGCTGAAAAAGGAGGAATGTTGTGAGGAATTTAGACAGAAGTTGAGGCAGGCTCTGGGTGGTCAGGTAGTGCTGCCAGATGACTGGGAAACTACAGCAGAAGTGATCAGGGAGACAGGGAGAAAGGTGCTGGGTGTGTCATCTGGAAGGAGGAAAGAAGATAAGGAGACTTGGTGGTGGAATGAGGAAGTTCAGGATAGTATCCAGAGGAAGAGGTTAGCCAAGAAGAAGTGGGACATGGACAGGACTGAAGAGAATAGACAGGAATACAAGGAGTTACAGCGCAGAGTGAAGAGGGAGGTGTCTAAGGCCAAGCAGAAGGCATATGACAAGTTGTACACTAGGTTAGACACTAGAGAAGGAGAGAAGGACTTGTACAGGTTAGCTAGGCAGAGGGATCGAGATGGGAAGGATGTGCAGCAAGTTAGTTATTAAGGATAGAGATGGAAGGGTGCTCACAAGTGAGGAGAGTGTACAGAGGAGATGGAAGGAGTACTTTGAGGAGCTGATGAATGAGGAAAATGAGAGGGAAAAAAGAGTAGAAGGGGTGAACTCTGTGGAACAGAAAGTAGATAAGATTAGAAAGGATGAAGTCAGGAAGGCTTTGAAGAGGATGAAAAGTGGAAAGGCAGTTGGCCCTGATGACATCCCGGTGGAGGTCTGGAAGTGTCTAGGAGTGGCAGCAGTGGAATTTTTAACTAGTTTGTGTAACAGGGTTTTAGAGAGTGAGAAGATGCCTGAGGATTGGAGAAGTGTGTTAGTGCCGATCTTTAAGAATAAGGGTGACGTGCAGAGTTGCAGCAACTATAGGGGGATAAAGTTGATGAGCCATACAATGAAGCTGTGGGAAAGAGTAGTGGAAGCTAGGTTAAGAAAGGTAGTGGAAATTTGTGAGCAGCAGTATGGCTTCATGCCCAGAAAGAGCACAACAGATGCAATTTTTGCTCTGAGAATTTTGATGGAGAAGTATAGGGATGGTCAGAGGGAGTTGCACTGTGTGTTTGTAGACTTGGAGAAAGCGTATGCCAGGGTGCCAAGAGAAGAGCTGTGGTACTGTATGAGGAAGTCAGGAGTAGCAGAGAAGTATGTCAGAGTGGTGCAGGACATGTATGAGAGGAGCAGGACAGTGGTGAGGTGTGCTGTAGGTCAGACAGAGGAGTTCAAAGTGGAGGTGGGACTGCATCAGGGATCGGCTCTGAGCCCCTTCCTGTTTGCTATGGTGAGGGACCAGTTGTCAGAGGAGGTCAGACAGGAGTCTCCTTGGACAATGATGTTTGCAGATGACATTGTGATCTGTAGTGAGAGCAGGGAGCAGGTGGAGGAAAACCTGGAGAGGTGGAGGTTTGCGCTGGAGAGAAGAGGAATGAAAGTCAGTCGTAGTAAGACTGAGTACATGTGTGTGAATGAAAGGGAGGGAAGTGGAACAGTAAGGTTACAGGGTGAAGAGGTGAAGAAGGTACAGGAGTTTAAGTACTTGGGGTCAACAGTCCAGAGTAATGGAGAGTGTGGGAAAGAGGTAAAGAAGCGAGTGCAGGCAGGTTGGAATGGGTGGAGAAAGGTGTCGGGAGTTCTGTGTGATAGGAAAATATCAGCGAGAATCAAGGAGAAGGTGTACAGGACAGTGGTGAGACTGGCCATGCTGTATGGTTTAGAGACAATGTCACTGAGGAAGAGACAGGAGTCAGAGCTAGATGTTGAGGTTCTCTTTGGGAGTGACAAGATTGGACAGGATTAGGAATGAGTACATCAGAGGGACAGCTCATGTTGGACATATGGGGGACAAAGTTAGGGAGGCCAGATTAAGATGGTTTGGACATGTTCAGAGGAGGGAGAGTGAGTATATTGGTAGGAGAATGTTGGACATGGAGCTGCCAGGCAGGAGGCAAAGAGGAAGGCCAAAGAGGAGGTATATGGATGGAATAAATGAGGATATGAAGCTAGTGGGTGCAAGTGTTGAGGATGCAGAAGATAGGGATAGGTGGAGAGAGATGATTCGCTGTGGCGACCCCTGAAGGGAAAAGCCGTAAAAAGAATAATAATAAAATCAATCAATTTGGGTTGTATATCTAAGATAGAGAGACAAATAGAAGCAGAACACATTTCCAACAGTGATAATCTACAATGTCGGCATGTCATATTTCATAAAATATAACTGAGAGAGAGCGAGAGAGAGAGAGAGAGAGAGAGAGAGAGAGAGAGAGATGGTGATGGTTGTTGATTCTGTAATTGAAAGTTCTTTATATCTAATGCTGTAATAAAGCATTAATCAGACACATTGTAATTAAATTAAAAGGATCAAGTAAACCAGCCGACTGGTTGAGAGCAGAGCAAAGGATTATGAGACAACCTTTGTATGAAATGAGCTGCCTTTGATATTAAAAAGAGAGAGAAATTGGCATTAGCTGATGAATATAAAGCTCTCAGCAGAAGCAATATGGCAATGATGGGTGAATCGGGGCTAATACTCTTAGTAATGGAACAATTAAACCGATTTTTTTTATGTAGTTATTTAGTTGCGATGATCTGCAGTGACCTTCCACTCATACAGAAAGAGCTCTCCAGCTGAATTTACATGTCTATAAATAAAATAAACAGATTGGAAAATAGAATCAGGTGTGCAAGCAAAGTGTTTTGGAAGCTGAAAGCAGAGAACTTTAATCATATAAATTATTAGTAGAGTGACTGTATCATAGTAGATATGTTTTAACGATTTTTCCTCGTTAGAATTTTCAACATTAAATAGAAACCCACTACCATTGTGTTTATTGTGTTTTTAATAGTGAAATGTTCCTACGGTATCTACAATATGTGTAGTGAAGTGTACTATTTAGTATATGTCAATAGATAAATAACACAAGATGACATTTTAAATGTGGGATGATTTTTTTTGCCTACTCTTACAAGTGTTTTAAATAAACAATTAATCATTTTTCCCCTTATTATAGTGATATTATGTGATTTTAATTGTGTCTCGTTTTGGTTTAAGTATAAAATGTGTGCCCTTATCAGAAATGTGTGTGTGTGTGTGTGTGTGTGTGGTGTGTGTGTGTGTGTGTGTGTGTGTGTGTGTGTGTGTGTGTGTGTGTGTGTGTGTGTGCATTGAACAAGCTGCTTTGGGACATGAAGAATAATCTGGTTAGCTACAAACTATCAGCTAATCCCTGAAAGCTGTCTTTGGCCTTGACTTATTCACTCATACACTCATATACTCATAGACACACACACACACACATACACACACACACACACTTAATACAGGGTGTCTCAAAAGTCTCTTTTTTTCTTTTTTCTTTTCTATCTTCAAAAGATTTTGTGTTTTTTTCATAGTTTTAATTTTTTAGATAGCCTTTAAATATGTCTTTGACAGAAAAGAAGGTTGCTTTCGGCTGCTCCCTGTTTGGGGTCGCCACAGCGGACCAACTGGTCCGCACAACAACTTGGCCCTTCCTGCCGCAACCCTCCCATTTTTCCGGGCTTGGGAACGGGCACTGCATCCAGTGGCTGGGGTTGAGGCATTGGCTGGGAATCGAACCCGGGCCTTCCGCATGATAGGCGAGAAACCTACCACTGAGCCACCAATGGAAAACAGAAGAAAAGAAGAACGTATAGAAATCATAATCATTCTCTTGGCTGAAACAGTTTATAAGTTTAAAAGTTTATAAGTTTAAATGCATCTTTTCAGTCTTTAATACAGAAATAAATGAAAAACAATTAAATAAAGTAACCAAAACAAAGAAAGCTAGAAAAAAATGTCAGACCTTTTATGCCAGAATGCAGGACTCACATAGAAAGCATGTTAAAGCATAAGACAATCACGCATTGCATAGAAATATTTCTTTTTTTTTTTTTTTTTTTTTAAATAGGAAAGCCTCACTTTTATATAATATGTTCATGACTCATAAGAAACAAACTGGTAAAAGTTAGTGTTAATTTTGCTGGCAGAAATCACCCAGTTGGAATCTCAGTGCCAATAACTGCAAAGCACCGATTCTCACCTGCTCTGGGGAAGTGAGCAAGGGAGGGAGCAAGGGAGCGAGGAGCGACCACTCAGCTGGAAAAGTTTCTGAGCTGAAGAAAATCTCCATCTCCGTCTCCATCCAAGATTTGCTCATTAACGTCACTTTGCCGGAGAGGAAGCTGCCAGATGAAATTAAGGCCCAATTATTGATAAATGAAGAGTGCTTTTTTGCTGGAGTTGCGCCTGGAGTCACACTCCGCATCTGTCATGAGGCACACAAATACACACACACACACACACACACACACACACACTCACTCAAGTCTATCACTGCATCCTGTGCATTCATCATGCATCTGTAGGGGACCGGCCAGCATTTTGTGTGTGTCTGTGTGTACGTTAGGAAAGGAGATTATGTAAAAGAGCTGTTTCTGCGTTCTCAGAAAGATGTGAGTGATTGGTGATGGTGGGAAATGCGGATGTTCTCTCTCTAACACACTGATTGCTGACCAGAAATAATGCTCTTGGCACTCCAGTGCTTCCTAAACAAGCTTCATTCATTAGTGCACTCATCCAAACTCAATTGGAAACTCAAAAATCTGGTATTTGAACTGAAAAGTCTGTCGCATTCTTCAGTTCATGCAATGTTATTCTCAGTGGATGAGGGACAAAATGTAACACCAATAATGCACTACGCACTTGTGTCAGGTTTAGCGATGAGATTTAACACATTGCAGAAGCCTAACCCTTTATTTGTTCTTTTTTTAAAGCAGAATGCTGAGAGTTAAACACCTGTCAGGTGACAGGTATCAGCCCCTCGGGCAGCAGCTTGGCAGAAGTGGCAGTGGCGGTATAAGCACTACCAAAAATGTGTTGCGTCCCATTAAATGGCTGCTGTGTGTTAAACACGTTTCAAGATAAACTACACCCCATCCAGTGACAGCGATAGCACTACATCCAATGATAGTAGCAGCAGTAAGACGTAATGTTTGCTGGCTTACACACAGAAAAGCTCCACTTTTCTGGAAGTCCTACATTATTAACCAAATTCTAAATCACTTAGAAAGAAAGAAAGAAAGAAAGAAAGAAAGAAAGAAAGAAAGAAAGAAAGAAAGAAAGAAAGAAAGAAAGAAAGAAAGAAAGAAAGAAAGAAAGAAAGAAAGAAAGAAAGAAAGAAAGAAAGAAAGAAAAAGAAAGAAAGGAAAAGTAAGAAAGATGTACATCAATATGACAAAACAGCAATACAACAATTTGAGATTGAATGAATTGTAGGTCAAAGAATGTTTGTATTTATATTTATATTCATATTTATATAAATTTATGTATTTTATCAATTTAATTTTATATATGCACAATTTATATTCATTTCTATTTATTTATTTATTTATTTATTCATTCATTCATTCATTCATTCATTCATTTCATTGCACACAAACTGTGTGCAATATTATTAGTCTTTTGGATTCTGTAAATTTTATAAATTGTAAATTTCACGTAGGCTGTCCAATATTTCAGAGCTGCATCTAGCAGTTCTTTAAAGATCTGTCTTATTATAATTGCACAAAAGGTACATAATAATCAAACTGCTTTGGTTACACTGTAAAAATCATAATGCATTAACTACAACATTTGAATTTTCTTTCTTTCTAAAATCTGTTTGAGGCCATGATGCTGTCTTCAGCACCTTTATTGTGATTTGAGATCTACCTCTCATTTGTTTTATTCACAAAAAAGTACAACGTGACATTGTTATGAATTTGCTTGTTTTTTCCGTTGTTAGAAGATTTATTTCAACCATATAATTATAATATGAATCATTTGTAACAGTCACGTATAGATCTTTCTCTATTATGGATTAGTCATATACCTATTTCTATCCAGACTACGCTACCCATATTGCATTGCAGAAGTGCAATGCGTACCCCATGTACTTTATTTATTTCATTTTTTTAAAGCACACTGCTGAGAGCGAAACACCTGTCATGTGGTGGAGGTGACATGCAGTCACACCCTGATAGCCGTGTTAATTGAATGTCAGTGGAACATGTTGGTGTGGTGACTGCAACCATGGCATAATCCTCACGGTTAGTTTTTCATTCTCCAGTGGAATTTATAGATCTATAAATAAAAACAGACAGGGTTAGGAAATATTCTGCAGTAGCATACAAGGATTCTGAAGAAACTCTTCTCTCTCTGACGGTCTCCTAGATCAGTTTTCCTTTTTTCCTGCTGTCAGGTTTGTACAGATGTTATTCTTGGTAATAATCCTGTAGTGTCCCATTTTCTCCACTTGTTGATGATGATGAGTATTTCATGGGACATAATAAATGTTTTGGAAATTCTTTAATACCCCTCTCCTAATCGATATTTCACAACAATGAGATCATGTGCATGCTTTGTTAGCTCTTTGTTGGCCATGACTTCAGCAGTCAGATTAAGCCCAGAAGATCCAAGAGAAATCCTACACAAATAGAGGATCTTTATTTGGGGTTGATCTGAATCACTTCATTGACAACAGCTGAATGATGGTTACTTTGGAACATGAGTTTGAATGTGATTGGATCATACTGAGCAAAGTCACATGCCCTATTATAAAAGTGTGTGCATGTGAGCCAGCAGGTTATTTTAAGTGTTTTTTCACCTACATTTTTTTTGGTTGCTACATTGCATTGAAGGTGGGAAAAGATTTTTACATGATTTATCTTGGTTTCAGTTTTTACAAAAACCTGCAATTTTAACCTGGTTGTATTGAAGTACAAATTACTTAAATGTCCATACACTGATAAAACTACGGGTTAAGTATACTTTACTCACATGAGACTATATAAGTACGAGGGTAAAGTGTTCCTAGGATAAGCTCAGAATCCACAATGACCCTAACTAGGATAAAGGAGTTACTGAAAATGAATGAATGAATGAATGAATGAATGAATGAATGAATGAATGAATGAATGAATGAATGAATGAATGAGCCACTAGAGGCAGTGTGAGATTTTAACCCTGTGTTCACACTAGCATGTGAAAAGACTCGCGTTCTCGGCTGAGAAATGCAAAACTTATATATAGCTTCTAATGTTAACTAGTTCAACACAAATCCAATAATGTTCTAAGTGGTGTGAAAAGTGGCTGTTGGCTTTACATAGGTTTTGTACAAGCTTCATTGGCAGATTAGCAAGATTAGCAATATGACTGTGCATGTACACTCACTTTTCCTAACTTTATTTTTATTTGTAATGTATTAAGTCATCTATGACAAGACATGATTTGCTGCCTTTTTGTGTCAAAGGATATGATAGCTATTTGCAGTAACAACTTATTTCCAAAAGTCTGGGACGTCTGCCTTTTCATGCACATGAATGTAATATGGAGTTGGCCCGCCCTTTGCAGCTATAACAGCTTCAACTCTTCTGAGAAGGCTTTCCACAAGGTCTAGGAGTGTGTTTATGGGAATTTTTGACCCTTTCTTTAGAAGCGCATTTGTGAGGTTAGGCACTGATGTTGGATGAGAAGGCCTGGCCCGCAATCTCCGCTCTAATTCATCCCAAAGGTGTTCTATCGGGTTGAGGTCAGGACTCTGTGCAGGCCAGTCAAGTTCCTCCACACCAAACTCGCTCATCCATGAGTTTATGGACCTTGCTTTGTGCACTGGTGCGCAGTCTGGTGCAAAACAGCACTTGAATTCAATGACTTGGAGGGGTGTCCCAAAACATTTGTCAATATAGTGTACTTCTGCAGGGACCATAGGATTACCCACATGTGCTACAGAATCGGTTAGAGGAATCATTCTAGCTAGTTGAGAAAGTTGAGAAAATCTCACTTCAAATGTTGCTTGTCACATTATTGCTTGTTGTGCACAGACATAGAAAAGAAGTAGTTATCCTTTTGTTGTTTGTCATGCTCTTTAAATAAGCAACAATCCAATCACAAAAGAAATATAATAATATACGTGTGAAAATAATTATATCAGAGGATTGATCCCTTCTCTGTTCTTCTCTACTTGTCACACTCTAAGACTTGAGATTTGTTAGAAATTTGGAGCTTAATTGCCAGTTTGTAGAATTCTGGAGTAATAAAATATGTCAAAACAAGACAGGTATTTGAAATTGTACTTAAGTCTCGTAACAAAGTTAATGTATTCTGTTGATAGATTTAAAGACATTCATTGATAAATATGTCTGCTATTTGTGAAATCCCTGATAATTAAAGGAAGAGGAAAGCACTGGCGCTTGTGACAGTGTTGTACACATTCTATAATACGCTTAATCATACATAACTTGTTACCATACTGGCAAGCTTTCACAATATAACAAGACAAAGTAACTGAAAAATACAGTGTCAAAGCAATTAAGCATGTTAGACACTGTGTGTTTGTGGTTTTGTGTGTGTGTGTGTGTGTGTGTGTGTGTGTGTGTGTGTGTGTGTGTGTGTGTGCAGTTTGGTAATTACATTTGTGAGGGAAAACTTGTTATCTAGGCACAAAAACCCAGTGGCGAGCACTTTGAAATATAGGCCACTCATAAAGCAGGCGTCGCCAAAACTACAGGCAATAACAGTGATAAACAACCGAATGCAATCGCCTCCATTTGCATTTTTAGTCAACTCTGTGAAAATGAATTACGAATGTGAATGCACATTAGCCGGCAGCCGTTAGACGTAAAAATGCATCTCTGTGATTGGACTGGAAGGGATCCAGAATCCCCTCAGCACAAAGGTGTCCTAGAAGCAACAAGCTTTAAAGCTGAACTGACGAACCGTAATCAAAAAGTGCTGAGAAAACTAAAAAAACAAAATGTTTACCTAAAAAGTTCCATTGTTGGTTACTGAGGTTGCTGGTTTTATATGCCTTATATGCTTCTTCTAGTAGTTTAAAGAAGGGATACATGGTTTGGATGCTTGGTTCTTAAATTCTGTTATTACAAGCATACTCAAGATTATTAATCACTTTATTGCAAATATGTATATTTTTACTGATTTCTGCTAAGCCCTGTGCTCTGACTTCTCTTTGGAAATGTTCCATTGCCCTGTGACCTCTTGATAGATTTTATCCTAAGCAAACCATGACATGTTTTCCCTCTTCTCTTCAGCAGCAATGATCAGCAGAATAAATAAAGGTAATGGAACCCAAAAAGCACTTCATAGGTTTGGTGATTACGCTAGTGGCAGGTGATTGTTAATAATCAATTGGGATGTAAATGTAGTGTAATGTAATAAGATAATGTTTAGCTAAAATCTATATTTTGATCAGATTTTCAAATACTCATCAGTTTACATTTTACATTTGGGAAGGTATTTCATGTTTGTTATAAACACTGAACCAGATACATCACGTTTAGGGAAAATCATCTGGAGTTTTTCACTGTCTAACCACCAGTTTTTCTGTCTAACCACTAGAGATTTTTGGCATGTAAAATATCATAAAAATATCAGCAACTTCTCAAAGCAGCCTCTCTCACAACAACAATGCCATGGTCAGTTTTTTGTGAACATTAACAAAACCTCTTGAAATCTATTGACATGATTTTATACAATGTGCTGGTGCAACATGCTTGGTTGATTGAATAATTCCTTGAATAAGCAGGTGTACTGGAAACATTAATATTGCAATTAATAACAAAGATGAGAAACCTAAAATATACTGAAATTAAAGTGGACAAACATTCCAAAATATTTATTCCAAAAAATATATACATAATCTAAAAAATATAATTTGCTGCTAATCATTAATTGAAAATGATGTTGTTTATAGGGAAAAAAAAATGTTTGTGTCAACTAAATGATAAGCACAGAACATAGAAAAAAATCCCTGAAATTTAATAAATCACCTGGTTACCATGGCGATGGCATACGGTGACCCAATACAGTGAGATTGACTTAATGTCATGCCTATATCCTCCAATAAATCATATCGTGTGTGTGTGTGTGTGTGTGTCTGTGTGTGTATACTTGCAAGAGATAAAGCATGTGTTTTCTCCAACAAAGTGTGTCGATGTCTGTATTTATGTCTGGTTTGACTACATACTGTATGTGCGTATGTTATTCAGGTGAGGGTGAATGTTTTGTTGATTGTGTATCTTGAAGACGATGCAAATGTGATAAAGCGTGGGCCAGGTCCCCACAGCCACGGGGGAGGATGTTTGGTGTGTGTGCATGGTTTCTGGACCGTCTCCAGGATTCTGGGTGTGAGCGTGTTTGTGTGTCTCTTTGATGAAGAGGCTCACCCTTACAGCATGAAGTGCGTATCTGCTTCAGAGATGCCAAGAGACCAGCATTCCTTAATAAATCTTGCATGTGTGTGTGTGTGTATGTCTGTGTGTGTGTGTGTCTGTCTGTGTGTGTGTGTGTGTTGTGTACAACCCAACATTATGGTCAATCTGTCATCTGTTTACAACTTTACACAAGATGACAACATTAAATACCATATAACACTGCAGTGTGTAGTCAGGTTAGTCATGTGAGCTTGTATACGCCACTCAGTCGAACAGAGTGCACACTGTGAACAAGACAGATCATAAGTGATAAACTATGTTGTGTCACTGGTGTTGTGCCAATAAGCAGGTAACAAGAAAAGGCTTACACCTATGCACTGTTTTGCTGCACCATAGTTATGCGCCTATTATGTCTTCGTCGGCTGTTGGTGTTAGAGATGAGTCAAAGCAACAAAAAGGCAACTGGGGTGGTGCTGAAAACCTGATCTGAGTAAACCAGACATAACATCAGGCCAATATGTTTATTAAGTGTGCATATGTGTGTGTTTATTTCTAGTTAGAGTGGTTCTGAAAACCTGGGCTTAGACACCAGACACAACATCAGGCCAGTATGTTTACAAAGTGTGCAAAAATACTGTGATTTTCTAGCTGTGATGGTGGTGCTGAATACCTGGGCGTGGACACCTGGCACAACACCAAGCCAGTATGTTTACTAAGTGTGCATATATATCTGTTTTGTCTTTTTTATAGCTGTGTGTATGAGAGACACTGCAAGACATAGAGTGGATGAATATGCCTTGTGTAAAATGGTTGTAACCCATGCAACACAGAGCTGAGCCAAAGCAACAAACACCAGCATGCCTTACAGTGGTGCAGAAACCCTGGGCTGAGTACAGCTGACATAACACCAGGCCAGTTTGGCTGCTATGTCTGTTGTTGAGGGAAATCCACCTCATGGACCGACAGCTAGCAGCACAGACACAGCTGAAGTATGAGTGTCAGACATGGTTGCTGGCAGTGGAGCATGAAGCTGAGGAAGCAGAGGAAATCATTGACATGATGTAGTTGGTGCAGTTCATCACTCAGCCCCCTGATGGAACAGCTGACTTGCACTCGCTCTTTCACTCTCTCCCTCTCTCTTCTACCCTCTTGGCTCCCGAAAAACAGGGTGGCATTAAACCCAAAACTGGCACTCAGTTCCCATGCCCCTACATGTTTTTTCCCCATCCCATAACACATCCCTGCCATCCCTCTGTGTGTGTATAAGGTGAACCAGCCAAGTCTAAAAGAGGTGCTGTGGGGAGCCTATGACTTTCCAGGATCTGTGCTCCATTATTGTGCTGGGGTGCTGGTCCAGATCCATGACACACCAAAGGCCTTTTCCAATCAAGCTGGAGTGTACTGCATACCTGAGAGAATTCAAAGGGACACATATAAGCACAGCTGTAGGCTGTAGATAGTCCTAACCTGACTGATCTGCTCATCTTTGGCACTTATTTCTCAAGGTTTGGTGCAGGGAAACAAGTTCAAGCAGCTCATCAGAAACCTGTAGCCAAGCTGATCTAGGGCCATGGTCCTTTTTTTTCAGAAATTTGTGGAGACATATGCCGATGTTGTGCATCAGCTAGTGATCTCCATTGTTTCTTGCTTCCTGTAAGTCCCCTTCAAAAGAATTGACATACACCTTGCTGAGATAATTGGAATGCAAATTGTATTAGTATTATAGTACTATGCAATGTGATTTATATAAGTAGTCCGTCTATGCAATATCTCATTTGTTGTTATTGTGATGTCACCAAGTGGCAACTGCCCTTTGGGATCATACAAGTTGTGTAAGTCAAACCTCCTGAAACGTTCCAGAAAGGTAGACCGTGTTTCTCTAGTGACTGGGTTTCCAAAGAGGAACTGGGAATCTAGGGACTCTCACGATCTCAGAGAGGATTCAAACCTTCAATCAAAAGTTTTCTCATATGTTTTTGCCTAATAAAACATCATACTGATACTCCACTGGGGGTAATTGTGTGGAGCCTTCAATATTGATTGACTGAACATAAAAAACTTAACTCAGGAAGAGCTCAGAGCTGTGCTCGACAGGGGGGATAATCAAGGAATCCCACAGCAACTGGAGCAGCCCTGTGGACCTTATGCCCAAGGCGGACAGTCCCGTCTGTTTCTGTATGGACTGAATTTGATGCTTGTCCAATGCTGAACTGAGCACTGATGTACTAATTGAATGCTTGGGTTTTGCACATGCTTATTCAAACCTGCATTCAAACTAGTAGCAGACTCCATTAGCCCACATAGATCACACTAATGTATCTAATTTAATCTATCTCTCATAATTCTCATCCTTATTAGTTATTCCACTTAAAAAAAATATTATATAATATATAAGCTTAAAATATAGTTTTGTAATGTCAGTCCAGTGAATGGATGTTTTTTTTACTATTATGGTTTAATAAAAGTCAGTACTGCTGAGGTATTGCAGGAGGCATTGCAGAATGGCAAGTTCACAGTGAATCTCAAACCTTTATAGGTCCCGGCTCTGTTCTCGTGTCCTTGTGAGTTCATTCTTTGCAAGGTTACTTGCCAGGAACACACCTCCCAAGGACACAAGTCTATTCTTCATGTTCTTGTGACTGAGAAACACCCAGTGCTAACAATTACAGGAAGCAATGACCAAAAATACATAGTGGAAACCAGAAAGGGACACATGGGGGTGCAAAGTGTGGGAAGGTACTGGGGTCAAAGCTAGGAAGTAGCACTATAGATTAAGACTTATTGTTCCTACTGCTGAGAACACATTCCGTATAGTAATGAAGAATTCCATCTATTCTCTACACCATTTATCCTACTGGATTATGGGGAACCCTAGAGCCTAATCCAGCAGACTCAGAGCACAAGGCAGGTTACACCCAGGACAGGATGCAGAACACAATCACACACTACAGACAATTTAGAGGTGCTGATCAACCTACAGCGTATGTCTTTGGACTGGGGGAGGAAGCTGGAGTACCCGTAGGAAAGCCCAAACATGGGAAGAACGTGCAAACTCCACAAACACATGGCAGGGCAGAACTTAAACCCCCAACCCCGGAGGTGTGAGGTAAATGTGCTAACCACCAAGACACTGTTCTTCTGCTTAGTGATGAATTCTTTAATATAATTTTTAAAAACATAGTTGAATTCAGTTCTAGATTAATACAGAAATAATTCCAGCTGCTTGTGTCAGATTTTACTTGTCATAGTGAGATAGAGAGATAGTGGTCCCATGATTTCTTGCACTGGAACTACAATTACCTTGTAATTATAAACTATTTGCTTCTTTAAGTGCAGAGGAGGTACATAGTGTGTCATATTGTATGCATTACATGTATACATTACATTATACATATTGTATAGGAGAAGCAAACACTGAAGGAAAAACCAGTCCATCAAAGGGCACAGTGCGCACACACACACACATACACACACACACACACACACACACACACACACACACACACACACACACACACACACACGCGCACACATTCACATCTAGGAGCAATTTGGAATATGTGAATGTGATCCTGGATCACATGGGAATTTGAGGCTAAAAATGTTGAACCAATAAATTCATCTACTGTATTTCTGCACCTGTTGAAATCCTTCCATTAGCAAGATCCATATATGTGTACACACTCTTTTTTCTCTCTAACTCTATCGCTCCTTCAGTGCATTCCTGCTCTGATCAAACCAGTGAAATAATTCAGATTTTATTTTGCTGTTATTCATGCTTTTTTAATCATTTTCAAACCAATTGCTTGTTTAATTTCACTAAAGACCTTCAAATATACAGATCACCTGTTCACATCATGTGACTTATTTTATCCAGAATGCTTACTGACCTGAGTGTGTATGTGTGTGTGTGTGTGTGTGTGTGTGTGTGTGTGTGTGTGTGTGTGTGTTGGTGTGTGTGTTGTGTGTGTGTGGGTGTGTGTGTTTGTGTGTGTGTGTGTGTGTGTGTGTGTGTGTGTGTGTGTGTGTGTGTGTGTGTGTGTGTGTGTGTGTGTGTGAGTGGGTGTCTGTTGGGGAGAGAGAGCCCCATGGGAACAGTGAGATGTGCAGGTGTGCCTACTAATGGAACATCACAGAGTGATGTAAACATTCATTTCCCAGCTACTATTACACACACACACACACAAACACACACACACACAGACACACACACACACACACAATTGCAAAACTAAAGTTTAGAACACCGTCTGCTCAAAAGCAATCTGTATATTTTTCAAAAACTAGTAGATATTCAGATTTTTGAATCATTTGCACTGGTCTGGCTTCCTTTCTTCTTGTCTTCAAATGTGACAACTTGTTGTGAGTCAAAAACTGCTACTTATCATGATCCAGATCTGGCTGATGTTGGACTGGATTTCCATCAAGAGTGTTATCTCACCTCTCTCACATGTTTCCTGGATAGGCTCCAGATCCATGGCCACAATGTTAGCTGCAGACTAAACATCCAAGTGCAAGTACAACTTAATTCATATTAAATCATTCTGTTCATGCTAATGCTTACAATTTTTGTGTAGGTGTAACGGTATTTCATATAGGTGTTTAGTAATAGATCCGGTGTTGTGACAAATCTACCCTTGCTAATTAATAGGCGTCACAGTATACAAGTGTGTGTGTGTGTGTGTGTGTGTGTGTTTGTGTAGGCACACAGTCACAGGATGAGGATTTGTGCAGCATTGTAAAATTTGCCACATAATAATGAAGTGCTAATTAGCAATAACTAATTTCATAATTTCTGAATTTTCTATTGCATAAATACTTATAACACGCTGTTAGCATGAATCACATAACCTCAAGCTGAAAGTGGATGGCCTTGACAAAAAAAATGTAAAAAAAATAAAAAAAATTATTCTAAACTTTTAATTGCTTCACAAACGGGTGCTGAGCCAAAAAAATATTGGCAACGTTGACAAGGTGATTTGGATGGCTTCCAAAATCAACAGCATATGCAGGGGGGATTTTAACTCGGCTAATAAGCCGGAGTGTTTTGGTTTTGCAGAAAGACGCGTAGACCAAACAGTCTGGGCTCACGCTTTGAAGTTGTTGACCTGAGGTAAAAGTTCACTTTCGCATGTTACAACGCTTGGTTTTTTTTTTTGTTGTTGTTGTTGTTGGGTGTATTTTTTTTTCAGTTTCATGTTAGTAAATCAAATAAATGTAAAAAAAAAAAAAAAAAAAAAAAAAAAAAAAACGTAATAAATAAAAACAAATTCATGAATTCCATTAAAGAACTAAATCTTATTTACTGTCGAGGGGAAAAAATTATAATTTGGCTAAATCACCGAGCATGTTATGAGAACAAATTCTACATGTTATAGAATTGGATATTTTTCCAATATAAACAATTAAAAACTTGATACATTCATGACACATGATGCATGTTAAGATTTATTTGTTTGTTTGCTTGTTTGTTTGTTTTACAAAAATCCATTAATTAATTAAATTAATTTAAAAAATGACTAATAATAAATGATATATAAATATTTGTATATAATAATTTATTTCTATAATACATAATGTGTATAATAAATATATATATATATATATATATATATATATATATATATATATATATATATATATATATATATATATATATATATATATATATATTAATGTTTCATTCAGAAGAATGAATTACAAACTATATATTTTTAAAATAAAGGTTCAATAATCAGACAAAATACAATTAAAATTATAATATAAAAATCTAATATTGATCCACAGAAAAACTTTAAGAGCTTGCTTTAATTTTCAATTACTGGCTGAAATAATATTGAAACAATAATATATTCATATACTTTATTAAGATATTTTTTGATTCACAATATCATGATTTTGTTTGCTTTATAAAACTGTAAAATGTACTTTAATTTGTAATTTAATGTAATTTAGGATCATTTATAAAATAAATTAAATAACAGTCAAATAGACTAAAAATATTATTACTTAAATTTTTTTATAATGTTGATGTTTCAGTGGACTGATTGCCCAGTACATCATGTAATCTGTTTCTACTAAGAAATTCTGTTTAATATTATTATTATTGCCAATATTTCACCTGTTCATGTCCACAGAGATTTACAGGCATTTTGCAGTATAAACAGAGCTAATAGGAAAATAAATCCCTTGTCATTTTGAGTCAACAATTTTTCAGGAACCTGATCTTGCACAAAGGGTAATACACAAGGGTAAATTTCCTTCATTTTGCTCGATATTAAGTTGCTCACTTAAACCAGGCAAGCTTTCATACTTGTCTCATAGCATCACTATATCTTTGTAGACCTAAACTGTATTATAAAAGGAAATGGCTAATTAATAAACATATTTTTAGATACAGATATATGCTGAAGGAATATCTATCTTGAATTTAGTTCAGAATGACGGGGATGATTTATGAGCAGTATGGCTTTTGATGACTAATGCATTTTCAAATCCGCATGACAAAGTGTGTGTGTGTGTGTGTTTGTGTGTGTGACAAGATGACTAGATGTGATAATGCATCACAAGAAAGATTCAATCTCTATCTCTTTCTCTTTAATTGTGAATCAGGGACTACTCTTTATGGATCCAACAGCAGGCCAGGGACCATAAAGCCCCCATAAAACCAAGCTGAGCCTGTGTGTGTGTGTGTGTGTGTGTGTGTGTGTGTGTGTGTGTGTGTGTGTGTGTGTGTGTGTGTGTGTGTGTGTGTGTGTGCATGTTGTAATAGTGCATAATAATTCTATGTGGTTACATACACAATATGACAAGCTAAAAATAATCAAATAAATATTTGAGTAATATCTTGCTTGATTAAAATAGTTTAGAATAGTTTCAAAGTTTGATTAAATAATGTAATGATTAGGCCTGTTCTTCCACTTTAACATATGGCTTGTTTACCCACACAGCAAGAAATAAATTAAATGATCACATCACAACTGAAATTATTCCAGCTTTACTGGGGGATTGCTGGGACAACACACTCTTAAACATAAACAAAAAAAGTCATAAATAAATCAGACATGTCTGAGTTTGTCTGAATTTATTATATTTGTTTTTTAAAAACTCGCAGTTTTCAGATAATTAACAGGACCTGCAAAATTATAATGACGAAAGATCTAACTGATGATAATTTTGGGGGAAAGACTTATTCTTCTTATTTAAATAAACTGTAAATAAATAAATTACTTCACAAATTCATATTTAAATGAAAGTCATTTTTCAGTATAGGCTTCTGTGTTTTGATGATATAACAGCACAACTTGGAGATTATTTCTGGCTTTAACATTAATGTAAGGTTTATGCTAATGAACTCAGTTTAATACATTATTGTATCCCGAGGTAGATTATTTTCATGTAAGAGTGGTATTTCATATACTTATACTTATTGTATGCTGTGATTATCTGAACCACAGCTGACTTGTGAAAGAATGAAAGAAGAATAAACCATTTCAGGAAGTGCTGTTATTGGAAAATAATCAATCTTAGGGTGGTAGCAGTCTCAACACCCTGTAATATTCGACGTGTCACTTGTATTGCTTAATATTATATATTATTTCATTCAAAAAATGATTAGGGCTCCCTGGTGTCCAGCAGCAGGATCCCATACTCTCAATGCCATGGACAGGCTTAATTTCCAGGTAGGGAACCAACCCAGTCACTGAGGGGTTAACCCTGTAAAGTCCGGATAAAATGGGAAGCTTGCATCGGGAAGGGCATCTAACATAAAATCTGTAACGAAATCAAATATTTAGATTGGATGATTCATTGTGGTGACCCCAACATGGAGCAGCTGATGGACAACAGCAAAATTTAATTTAAAAAAAAATTCCTTGTTTGGTGATTATCATTGCTTTAAATACACTTTAGTGGTTAGCACGTTTGCCTCACACCTCCAGGGTTGGGGGTTCGATTCCCGCCTCTGCCGTGTGTGTGGAGTTTGCATGTTCTCCCCGTGCCTTGGGGGTTTCCTCCGGGTACTCCGGTTTCCTCCCCCGGTCCAAAGACATGCATGATAGATTGATTGGCATCTCTAAATTGTCCGTAGTGTGTGATTGCGTGAGTGAATGAGAGTGTGTGTGTACCCTGCGATGGGTTGGCACTCTGTCCAGGGTGTATCCTGCCTTGATGCCCAATGACGCCTGAGATAGGCACAGGCTCCCCGTGACCCGAGAATAGATCGGATAAGCAGTAGACAATGAATGAATGAAATACACTGGAAGATTTTTATAAACTCTCATAGCCTTTGTGTGCATATCAGGCTCTGGCATGAAGTCACCACCACATGAGAACACCAACAGTATCTCATAAACACAATGATGATTGCAGTCATTAATATTCAATTTATTCATCTCAGTATTAAATTAAATCCTGTGTTTTTTCCCGATCAAAAAGAAAAAAACCAGGGGTGTTACATAACCCCAGTATAATTGTTATAGACATGAAAATAATATTTACATTTTTTTCATCCATAGAAGGATATCTTCCTGATGAGTCTGCATTTATAATGTAAAGCTGTAAACAGACACAGTGATTTCATATTTAGCATTATTGTTATCATAATACTGTCAATTTTACACACCTAGATCATGCCCACTCAAACAAAAAAAGTGTGTGTCAGTACAAGCAGTCCATTTCAAATGCAGTTAATTTGACAGAGACTGTAAAAGCATTGCCAAGGTTTAAATTGCCTTCCATATAAGCCAGCATGTTTTGTGATGCTTAATTACCAATAATTGGTTCATTTTTTTTTGTTTGTTTCTTTCTTTCTTTGTTCCAAATCCCCCCCGTCCTTTCCTAAGTCACTTTGGTGGCCAATCAGAAGTGATGTGATATTTTAATACATGTGATTGAAATAATGGGTTAATCTATTGTGAGGGTTCCTAATTAGTTGGAGCTGATTTTGAGAAATTAAGATTTTGTAGGTAAAACTTATAATAAAATAAGAGTTTTATTGGTTTGTTTAAAATACACATAACATACAAGTTATTTAATTTCCTCTTCCAGGATGACTCTGCCCCATCCACAAGGGCTCACTGAATGGTTTGTTAAGGATTAAAATCATGCAAAAGATTTAGGAGCAACATGTTATACACCACTTTCATCAAAACACCAGCTGAGGGGAAATCTTTTGGAATAACGGTGTTCATCCATTAAGTACAGTACCAGAAATGTGTGGAATCAATGTCAAGGTGAAAAGAATCTCTTCTATCATCTTCTCTTCTCTTCTATCATCTCTTGACGGACCAGTGATACACTTTATTTTGTTTTTTTATATTTTTCAGCATTAATTTGTCCAAAAAAGGATTTGCATGTGGTTAAAAAGAGGAGGATATTAATTAATCTATCATAAAGGCTTTATTTAGCCTACAACATGCTTAGATAATTAACACATGAACATAATACACCTCTGAGAACAACACATGCAATGTTGTTTTTAAATTTGTCCAAAAATAAGGAACATTTTTGAAGACAGCTGTCCTTATGGTGCCCTTCGAAAGGGACAGACTTTGTCTCAGAGGCGCAATTACTGCCGATATTTTAAAGTGTCCATAATAATATTATGCGTGTTGAATATATCATTGAGTATATTGCATTATGGATTGCTGGGCATGCCTACATTTACTCTGTACACAGATATTTGGTGTTATACACCTTTAATTAAAAAAAAATGAAAGAAAGAAAAAAATATAGTTAAAGAAAAAAGCACTGCAAGAAAAAAAATTCCTGCCATTTTCTGCCTCGCTTTGATTAATGTTTTTTTCCTGCCTAATAAAAGGTTCACAAACCATCTGTTTTAGTCCCTAATGCCTTGCCCAAAGGTTTCTTCCCCCTCTTACAGGCACTGAGCCAACAAACATTCCTCTCTCTTTCTCTCTCTTTCTCTCTCTCTCTCCCCTCTCGCTCTCTCTCTCTCTCTCTCTCTCTCTCTCCCCACTCTCTCTCTCTCACTCTTTCCTTCTCTCTGTCTCTCTCTTTTTCTCATACACACACACACAGATACACACTCTCCAACTCTCTCTTTCTCACTCCTCTTTTCTTTTTCACTCATTCCTCTCTCTCTCTCTCTCTCTCTCTCTTTCTCTCTCTCTCTCGCTCCCCCCCATGTAAATAGCCTCGCTCTTTTTTTTAATCTCGCACTGCCATTTCCTTCTCATCGTTATGCATATTCATTGCCAGTAAACATTTTCATCGTCTACATTTAATCTCCTCCAACTGCAATTACGCGCCGGCCGTCACTCCTCTCTCCCTCTCTCTCCGTCTCTCTCCTACTCTCACACAGCTGTCCCACAGATGGGGCCTGAAGCCAAAAACACACCATATCCACATTTACAAGATTCCTGTGGAATTTATTTAAAAGGGGGAAGGCCTTTCTTATACTATTGTGTTATTTTGCTGTTATTTCCTCTTATTTCTGACACCTAAAATCTCTCTTGTCTCAGTCTTTTACTTTCTTTGTCTTGTAGTCATGTCTCCAAGGGTAGGTTAATTTTTTTATAGAGGATGGAGGGAAGAAGGTGAGAGTATGACAGGTTATTCACTAACTTGTTTCCTCTCTCGCCCCCTCTCTCTCTCTCTCTCTCTCTCTCTCGCTCT
>JAUCMX010000014.1:6878232-6970732 GCA_033459395.1 Hemibagrus guttatus | reverse complement strand
CTCTCTGTCTCTCTCTCTCTCTCTCTCTCTCTCTTTTGTCTCTCTCTCTCTCTCTCTCAATCTAATGGCGTAGTGTGTGTTTCATTCCATGTGTTTTGATCTGCCCTCACATCAGTTTCTTTGAGGAAGGTCAGAGCTCACTTCAAGACACCACACACACATAAAACACACACACACACACACACATGTTTCCATCTGTATCCCCAGCAGACACATAAAATCTAAGCATTTGCGTACTTAGCATTCTTTCCCTGTATGTTTTTCCCGGGTGACACACACACACACACACACACACACACACACACACACACACACACACACACACACACACACACCTTCTCATTACTGTCTATTCCATGACTGTCTTAGTGCCATTCATTCTTCCTAAATCCGTGTGCATGTGTGTTTACGTGTCTAAGGAGGCAAATTAGCCCATAATTTATTTTATTTCAGTAGAATTTCATGGTTATTAGTAGATATTATTTATTATTTTTTTTATTAATTTATTATTTTTTTAACTGCTATTTAAATATTATGAGATGCTTAAAGATGGCTCTTTTTTCACATATTCCCATACTGCACTTCAACTCCAAGAAGTCTATTTGAAATTCATTCTATTTTCCTTTAAAGAATTTACCAATTCATTTGTAATCCTAAATGAGTTTTTAGATGTTTACTTCATTGCATTTTCACTGAATCTCTACAGATTCACATTTGCTGAGCTCATGAGCTTTACGTCAGCGTAAATGACAACATATTTGTTGTTGATATTATTGGGAATTATGTTTGAGATATAAATGAGAATGTGTGTTAAAGTGATAAATGGCTTGGATATAACAACGGGGTTGAAAGTGTATGCCGTGTTCTAGTGAACTGAATGGTTCAAGATGGCGGCCCGGGTTTGGGACCATGACTGGCGGCCTGTTGGCACACCGACCGCTCTTGGCACAACTTCAGGCCAATGACAGGCAGCTCCAGGCAGTGACAAGTCTGTTGCTTAGCAACCCTTTTGAACTTTGGCCCGATTTACCAAGCATCCAATTCACCAATAAAGGAAAGAAAGAGGGCAAAGAGACAGAAAGGAGATCAACGATGACAAAAAAAATAGATAGATAGATAGATAGATAGATAGATAGATAGATAGATAGATAGATAGATAGATAGATAGATAGATAGACAGACAGACAGACAGGCAGATAGATAAAAACAGACAGACGACAGACAGACAGACAGACAGACAGACAGACAGACAGATAGATAGATAGATTGACTTAATTTTATTTTATTTAATCTATGTTATCAAATCTGTGAACTGTATTTTAGACTTTATTTAACATTTCTTAATATAAACCTTTTTTTTACCTTTTCTTTGTCCAATTTGGAAGTATATTTAGATGTATCACTGTACAAGAAAACAAATCTTTTTACATATTACAGTATACCTATAAATAATTTACCACTACCACTATTTCATCCTATTTATTTGTCATGTCTAATTAAATTCTACTTGTTTCCCATTAACGTTATTTTTAATGCGCTGTCAAAAATGTGTTTTGCTCATGCTAATAGAGCACTGAACAGAGAAGGAAAGCGTCAGAGAGAGATTAACATAAACGTTTATACACTACACACTGAGCCCTACAGATAAACACAGAATAATTTAGAGTAGCTTTTAAGTCATTAATGGTGTTTGCAACTGCGTATAGGCTGAAGTAATGTTAAACAGTCATTTGTAAAACACTCGCAAAAAGAATCTCTGAGGATTAACGCACGGTAAGAGCAGGAATTTCATTAAGCAACAAGAGTCATTTAAATTCAACTCTTAAATATTGTTTGATTTCGTTTCGTGCTAATCAAAAATAAATCTATTTCTTTGTCAAATTACAAGTTGCTCAGACAAGATTCCATCACAAAGTTTTTACGTTCTGGGCTGACAGTGGCTGATAGTATGTCTGACGTGTGGTTTTATGGTTGATCAGTGAGTTGTGGCTGTGTGCTGCCAAGCAGATGTAGATGAGTTAATTACTGTCATTCCATGGTGTTGTGTGGGATAGGTAAAGGTGTGGGCCTTCACTCCTGTGCTGTTTGGGAATCCAAGCATGTAGCTAAGGAGGTGACAGTTAAGGGTCTTGTTCATAGTGTTGCCAACTTAGTATCTTTCATTTTAAAAGAGCTTAGCAACACACCTAGTGTCTTTTGTGGACTTTTTCGTGCACTCACTAGAGCTCTCTAGCTTATATCACAGTTGTTTGAATTGAGAGAGCAGGTTTGATCAGCTAATCACCAGTGATGTTCCCAATGACCAGTCACCGATCATCATTCTTCCCAGTGACCAATCACCGATCACCAATGTTCCCAGTGACCAACCACTGATCATCGTTCTTTCCAATGACCAGTCACTAATCACCTTTGTTCCCAATGACTAATCATCGATCACCATTCTTTCCAATGACAAATAGTTGATCACCAATGTTCCCAATGACCACTCACTGAACATAATTCTTTCCAATGACCAAAAACCAACCACCATTGTCCTGTATGACTAATCACTGATCACCATTGTTCCCAATAACCAATCACTGATGACCATTCTTTCCAATGAGTACTAACCAATCACTCTTGTCCCTAATGACCATTCCCTGATCATCATTGTTTCCAATGACCAATCACTAATCACCATTGTCCCTAATGACCATTCCCTGATCATCATTGTTTCCACTGATCAATCACTAATCACATTTGTTCCCAATGACCAAACACTAATCACCATTCTTCCCAATTACAAATCACTGATCATCATTCTTTCCAAAGACCAATAACTAAGTACCAATGTTCCCAATGACCAACTACTGACCACCATTCTTTCCGAAGACCAACAACTAATCACTAATGTTCCTAATGACCAATAACTAATCACCATTGTCCTTAATGACCAATAACTAATTGCCATTGTCCCTAATGACCATTACCTGATCATCATTGTTTCCAGTGACTGATCACTAATCACCTTTGTCCCCAATGACCAATAACTAATCACCATTGTCCCCAATGACCAATCACTAATCACATTTGTTCCCAATGACCAATCACTGAACACCATTCTTCCCAATGACCACTGATCCCCACTGTTTTTCCCATCCATGCATTTCTTTCTTTTTTGTTTTCAATTCTCTACTTGGTTAATTTAAATAAAAGGGCAAGATATTTCTTTCTTCATGTCTGTTTCCCAGTTACTCATTACCATTGCTTTCCTTTGTCTGTGTTCTTTAATAGAGAGTAATTTGTGGTGCCATGACCAAATGCTTTCTATAACAATTCAGCGAATATGCATATCAGTCTATGACGTCATCTGGCGGCTTCTAGAGACTTTCTGTATTATGCATTAACTACTTTCCCCAAAAGAGTTGGCAGCAACATTGCTTGTTCAGTGGCCAAGAGTGGATCTAAAATTTAGAAACCAAGGAACTTTTTATACTTACCAAAGACAGCTTTAAGAGAGGTTTAAATGATTGCTTAATATGAAAAACTGGTCATTATTAGCTGTGTGTAGATTCATGCAGTGAATTGGAATTAACTGATTAGCGGCTTGCAGGCTGTTAACTAGCCACAATATTACAGAGTAATGATAAATGGCTAATCTGTCAAACACTGTATTAAAGGTTACTAATGCTAAAACCAGTTGCTAATTCTGCACTGTATGCAAGTATAGTGAACACATTTAAAGAAAGAGGGTCATTTGTGCAGAGAGAAACAGCAGATTTATGTTTGCCGTTAACCTTTTGGAATATCAGCTCAAAGATAAAGTCTCTATGGGACTAAGGCTACTAAAAAGCCTATGCTGTTAGTGGCACTCAGTGCTGTGTGTGTGTGTGTGCTCTGTAGTTTCTTTTGAGCACACTAATGGTTTTAATAATGTTTACGAGGATGAAGGTATTTCCCTAACAGCTGGTTTGGATCTCAGCAAAAGTACCACTGCTCTTTGGACTTGAGAGAGTTTAAAGGAGGCGGCGTTCAAACAGATGTGTCCTTATAGCAGGTTGTGTGTGTGTGTGTGTGTGTGTGTGGTGTGTGTGTGTGTGTGTGTGTGTGTGTGTGCGTGTGTATGTGTGTGTGTGTATGTGCGTGTGTGTGTGTGTGTGTTAAGAAGTGAGAGTGAAAGAGAGAAACAGAGGCAGAATTGCTACCAAATCAAATTAATGCACACTGGAATATTGTGTGTATATGTAGACATTGTGTTCATACACTGGAGGATTTTTCTCAGAGAGAGAAAAAGCATCATGCTGATGCAATTAAAGAGCCCCCATTACCTACTTCTCTCACACACACACACACACACACACACACACACACACACACACACAAACACAAACAAAACCTGGACAGGGATCCAACCCACACAAGATCCTATGCAAAGACCTGCCCAAACACATACAACATAAAATACACAACACCAAATACCAGAGTGTGTGTATAATTAACCACGGCCTGAAGGCTTCAGTGTCAGTTTGAGTAATTGCTGAGATTTTTGCCCCTAAATTGCTGTTCAGAAAGGTAATCATGCACATGCTACAGGAAGTTCTTACATTCAAGATGAACTCCTGTCCTATTCGCTACTTGTTCTATCTGATTGACCGATTGTTTGATGTATCTCAAAATATCAGGTATATCATGCATAAACATTGGTCATAAAAACAGTTCTAACAGACCTTCCCATGCTCGTGTGTGTGTAAAGCGGGTTTTAGACTGTGCGACTACAGTGGCCTTTTAAGATTATTCCTTGTCACATTGTACTAGATGAGCCCAATAAAATCTTTTCTGAATTTTAGAACAGACTGTACGATAACACGTGTTCTCCATGTCAGATAATACGATGAAAATCCTCTAAGGATAGACTGGTCTGCGATTAAAGAAAATTACTACTCTGCTTTTACCTGTGATTACATTATCAGAACAGCGTGAGCTGGGCTTTTACAGAAAATGGCGTCGAAAAACAGAAACGTTCTTGTCAAATTGAGCTACAGGATATTAGTGTGTTTCTTTAATGTTTCAGTATTACAACCATATCTGTGGCTTTCCCATGAGTTTTGTGTGATTCCGTACCATCCTTGTTAGTTAATAGTTAATGCTTTCAGCTGCTCCCTGTTCGGGGTCGCCACAGTGGACCAACTGGTCCACACATCAACTTGGCAAATGTTTTACGCCAGATGCCCTTCCTGACCAACCCTCCCATTTCTCCAGGCTTGGGACTGGCACTGCATCCAGTGGCTGGGAATCGAACCTGGACCTTCCGCATGATAGGCGAGAAACCTACCACTGAGCCACCAATGCTCCGATTCTGTACCCTCCTTGTATTGGTAGCTAAAAGATGAACCTCTTTTATGAAATTTCTGACAGAAATGTATCGTTAGCTGTCCTTTGGTATTGTGACTGGAACAAAAATCTGTTTGTGTTTCTAAGCATATTGTTTTTTGGTGAAGTATAAATATGACATGAAATAATTCTAATGGTCAGATAAAGGTAGGTCAGAAGCACATAAATTCAAAGTTAAAAGAATCTCAACTCTGATTATACAAACAATATAAAATGGTTCATTTGGACAGAACCTTAGATACTTATGACACCTTCACCAAGAAACAAGTCCTAAAACAACAGCTTTATTCCTCTCTAGAGTAAAACTGATATTTTAGCACATGCCGTTATTATTTGAGAAAATGAAAGCCCGTTTTCACTCAGCAAGAGCGTCCCAGTGATGTTTGGACATGCTGTTTGATTGACTCTCCCTGTTTTCACAGCTTAGTCTCCTAAAGCGAGATGCTTCTTTTTTTAAACGACCCCAACCGAACCTTTCAAAGATATACAAGACCCAACAGTGTAGGTGCCTCCTGCTCTGCCCTTGCCCTACTAACACAAGGGGTCCATCAGGGATTAATATTAGGACCTCTACTTTTTATTCCATCTGCGTGTTACCCCATAAGGATAGACTTCTTTAGCATTTCCAATCACACTGTGTAATTCTTGCTATTTATGCCTGGCTTAAAAAAAGTAAAAAGCATATATTATATGTCCAGCACCTTCCTCAGGCTTAATAAACAGACTGACTTCATGCTGCATTCTGTCAGTATGAAATCTCATGGTACAATGCTTCCAGAAAGTATACAGCCCTGATAATTAGTTCTCTTTTTGCTGTATTGCATTATTTATTTTAAGTATCATTATTATCTGCTACTTTTTAAGGGAATCTGTACAAAAATAAAATAAAATATTGGATGTAGATGATTTATTTGAAAATAAAAAAAATAACTAAAATTGTTTAGTTCAGAAGCATTCACCCCCTCAGCTTAGCTGATAAGAATTTTGGCAACAATTTGAGTAGATATGAGCAGTTGTACTCTGGTTAAAATTTTTTAGTGTGAGATCTTGAAAATAAAATACTGCTCCTAATTTAGATTTGTTAAAGGAGAATAAATAAATGAATTAATAATAATTCATTAATACTTAATATGTAATCCTGGAGGCTCAGATCCTTACTAAAATGCACATTTAAATATTACTAAAGCTGCAGAAACTTCATTATACACTTTCCTATCTTGTGTCTATTATATTATATAATTTTATTGTATTATAATGTTTATTTTTTTATATTTATTTTCCTCTTATTTTACTATATATTTAACCTATATGTCCTATTCCTAGTCCTCTACTCCTCAGATTCTAGTCTCCACACACAAAGGTGCATTTCACTTAGTTATTGGTATTGTTTAATTAGAATTTACATTTTTAGTCTAATTTTAAATGTCTATATTATGCAAATATTTTCTTATTTGTAGAGTTTTGAGAGCTGTAACAGAGTTTTGAAAGACACAGTATACTACTATAATTACTTTTTCTTGGTCAAATTGTGTTTCTGAAATTAAATAAGGTTTGAATTATAGTAAATCTATAACATCACAACAATAAAATGGAACTGAAGAGCATGTTCAGATATACACTACATTGCCAAAAGTTTTGGGACATCTGCCTTTACATGCACATGAATGTAATATGGAGTTGGCCCATCCTTTGCAGCTATACCAGCTTCAACTCTTCTGGGAAGGCTTTCCACAAGGTTTAGTGTGTTTATGGGAATTTTTTTTACCATTCCTCTCCAGAAGCGCATTTGTGAGGTCACACACTGATGTTGGATGAGAAGGCCTGGCTCACAGTCTCCACACTAATTCATCTCAAAGATTTTCTATCAGGTTGAGGCCAGGACTTTGTGCAGGCCAGTCAAGTTCCTCCACACCAAACCTGCTCATCCATGACTTTATTGACCCCACATTGTGTCATGTTGGAACAGGAAGGGGTCATCCCCAAACTGTTTCCACAAAGTTGGGAGCATGAAATTGTCCAAAATATCTTGGTATGCTGAAGCATTAAGAGTTCCTTTCACTGGAACTAAGGGGCCAAGCCCAACCCCTGAAAAACAACACCTGAATTCAGTGATTTGGAGGGGTGTCCCAAAACTTTTGTCAACATAGTGTATTTCAATACAAGGATACAAGAATTTTCTCAAATAGCCTAAATATTTTTGTTTCAGTTTTAAACAATTTTTCAAAGAGATGGAGGGAAAAGTTGTGGGAAAGTATTAGGTTGTCATCAAAGGCGCCCTGAATAACATTTTAAGGTTTTTCCTTGCCAAGTTTTTATTACTCTGAGCCACCGTGGTTTGTTGAAACGTCAACTCAAGATGTAGCTTGAAAGAGTTTGAAGAAGAGTGGGTTTTTTTTTCACTCTCACTCTCTCAAACACATAGATATACATAGTTTTTTGCTAGGAAGCTGCACGGAAGTGTCTTTCTCCTGTTGTCATCTTGATGTGTTGCTAATGGACTGCCTATTTGTCAGGATCACAACATCTGGGAGATACAGCCTGGAGCAAAAGAACCAAAGAATTCCTCACTGCAGTACAGGAATTAAAAGCATACAGGACACACACACACACACTCACACACACACACTTTCTCACAAGGAGGTCTCTCTTTGATGTAAACGTTGAAGCTCTGTCTTTTTTTAAATTTAAATCAGTATGTTTGTTTGCGGTGCACATTAAGCGGAACAGTTTGTTTTGATTACGAGCGATTTAAAGATATTTTTGGCAGGCGTGCCAGGCACCGAACGACTGATGGGGAACGCTTTGCTGAGTATGTGTGTGTGTCGTTTTCTCTCAGCTGGACATCAAAAGTCATCGTTCTGTTATTTTTCAGTGTGAAAGCATGGAACAAGTACACACACTTGTTGAAGTCTGTCATTCAGTGATTGATTGAATTGCCTCTTCTCATTGTCTCTTTCACTGTGTTTCAATTTGTAACTTTCTTTTCTCTCGTGCGTGTGTGTGTGTGCGTGTGTGTGTGTGTGTGTGTGTGTGTGTGTGTCTGTGTGTGAAGTACACCTGGACTGTCGCAAGAAGTGTGGAGTTGAATTCTTGTGTAGCCCTTTCATGTGTATATGGGTGTGAATGTATGTCTCCATATGTCCATGTGTTTAGAGTGTGTGCATGTGTGCGTGTGTGTGTATGTGTACATCAACTTCTGTGAGTATTTTACAGTAGCTTCCATCTCATTTGTATCCCGAAAGTATTTTTATCAGTGTTTTTTATTATGTATGTGTGTGTGTGTGTGTGTGTGTGTGTGTGTGTGTGTGTGTGTGTGTGGGGGCATTTCCAAAGCAATCTCAGACTTCTAGCACCTCTTTATTGATTTCTGGCTTTATTATGTATCATATTCTGATCAATATCTGTTTTTAAATCATTTTTAATAATAACATTTGCTTAGACACAGTTATTTTTTTTTACAAGTATACTATGGGTTGATTCATCCACTGAAAAAGCAACAAATGAAATGAATTGAGGCTGAATATAATGAATTATTAGCATAAAAGGACTCACAACTGGTGTGTTAAAAAAGAATTAATATGATGTAAAACTACTCTGAAACTTAAACTAGTCCTTCTCTATGTTGCCGTCATTCGTGAACTAATGTTTGGCCTACTCCAGGTCAGGAGCAAAGTTGGTCACATACTGATCAAAAACCACAAAACTGAAATAAATCATATGTTTTCATAACAGATTCTGTTGTATAGTCAAATGTTATTGCATTAAGAACTGGAATCGTGTCATTTAGTATCATACAGTATCAGATTCTGTGGTCAGAAAAAGGTATTATGTGGAAGCATGAGCTCTACACCCCAATCTGTACCTTCTACAGAATCTGTTTAGACTTGAATTGTGTCAAGTGTTGTGAGATGAAAGACGTAGAAGGTTTTATTATATAGTTTCATTTCTATACTGACTTTACATAGCATGGTTGTTGTGTAACTTAGAACATTTAGTATATGATATAATATAATATAATATAATATAATATAATATAATATAATATAATATAATATAATTTTTTTTGATATGATATTGTCGAATGAAGATGTAAGATTTGAGCTGGACTTGCTGCCATTTAATTCCATCTCCTAATTTGTTCCATACATAATAGATAATTACTCAATCATTCAACCATATATAATGAGTCATAATAGAATAATGTAAATGCTATACACAGTCCACAATGCACAGTAAAGTACACAGATAAGATTCATCCATCAACTGATAAGATCAACGATCACGTCATGTGAAGTTCATTAAGAGCTCAGGTTTGGTTGTACTTAAGTAAACACAACTTAAAAGTGATTTTTAACTTGAGAGAATTCCCAATCACAGAATAGCAAGTCGCTCCAATTTTCTGTGATTTTTTAATATTTGCTGTGCATGTGAATGATTTGGTAACATTTCATCTGTCTTTAATTCATATGAGAATGTGAAAAGCTTAGAATATTGCTGGAGCTTATTGAAATATTACTCATCAAGGGTTTGGGTTGTCAGAAAAATATATATGTGAGTTAAGTACATAAAATATTTATGACCAGTGTGGGTTTAGAGTGAAAGTTTTTTAATGATTTTCAATTTAATTAGCAATTTCCAACATGGCCTTACACCTGTGTTTTTTTTTTTGTTTGTTTGTTTGTTGTTTGTTGCATTTATTTGCAATCAGTTAATATTCACTGAGGAAGAGACAGGAGTCAGAGCTAGAGGTAGCAGAGCTGAAGATGTTGAGGTTTTCTTTGGGAGTGACAAGATTGGACAGGATTAGGAACGAGTACATCAGAGGGACAGCTCATGTTGGATGTTTGGGGGACAAAGTTAGGGAGGCCAGATTAAGATGGTTTGGACATGTTCAGAGGAGGGAAAGTGAGTATATTGGTAGGAGAATGTTGGACATGGAGCTGCCAGGCAGGAGGCAAAGAGGAAGGCCAAAGAGGAGGTATATGGATGGAATTAATGAGGATATGAAGCTAGTGGGTGAAAATGTTGAGGATGCAGAAGATAGGGATAGGTGGAGAGAGATGATTCGCTGTGGCGACCCCTGAAGGGAAAAGCCGAAAGAAGAAGATTTGCAATCACTTAATATGAAAAGTTGCAAAGGCTAAAGTTAAATAAAAAAGATTTTTTAAAAATCAGCTACATTACTCTTGCTCATTAATTTTTTGTAAAGTTTAAATGCACAGTTTTGTAATTTTTCTATTTATCCTTTTTCTGTAATTTAATTTTTTTTTTAAATAATTATTTAACTCAAGACATTCACATTAAAGCTACAGCGCTTTGAATATTGTGGTTAAAAATGAAAATAAAAATGCATTATTGACTTAAGGGGAGAAACAATAACTCTCAATAATTCACAGTCAGTGCTGTTCAAAATGGCTGGACATTTTATTTAATGCACATATCTTAAACCAGATGAGACCCGAAAGTAGTACAGCCAACAAAATGCTCCCAAAATTCTAATTCAAACACAGAGCCTTAATTATCATAACAGAGATGTCTTTACCTTTAATCTATCTTTTAGCCACTCCAGACTCGATAGACCATAACAGGTAGATGCCATTCTCCATGTGCTTTAGCTAGCACACTGACTAACTTCCTATTGTGTTTGTTCAGTTTTCTGATTTCACAGTGTTGCACTGGTCAGTTGCATCATCGATCACAATGACAGAAAATATTAGCAAGATAATGGGCTAATGTTTGTGTATTGTATAAACTAGTTTTTACTCAGTAATTGTGACAGTCACAGTGATCAATAGAACATCATCCTGTAATACTTGGAAGATCTCTATAACAGTTTCAGATATGATTATAATTATAAATTGGGCTTAATCCCAAACCACATACCTCCAAGCTAAGCAGTATGCCAGAATACCATCGATGTTTGTACTACTTACTGTGACGAATGTGGTTTGGCACATTTTTGCATCCGGATTAATCCAAAAAATTAAAACAAAACTATTATTATGTGGATTTACATACAGAGTGTGTAAGATATAAACTGTAGCTAGATAAAAAGGCATATAGCAGGAGATTGTTGGCTTCATCTCCTCAAAGGTTGGAGGAAATTAAGCTGCATCTTGAAAGTAAAGATGAATGCTCTTTCACTTCCTCGAGCAGAGTAAACGAAGCAGGGGAACAAGTGTGGACGTGCCATTGTTCAGCCCAAATCCAAAGAACAGCACATTCCAAAAAAAATGAATAAGTCGTTTTTCCTCTCTCTGAAAGGAGCAAGCACATACAGACAAAAAGCTTCAGGCCCTTAAATTATATGGTGTCAGAACCACCTTTATTTCAGTTTAGTTGTCACCTGTAAATAACTCTACTTACCTTGCAATTTAAATACATGTAAACTGTAACGTAATCTAACACAAGTGCCCCTATACCTTTAATTTAAGTGTTTGGTGTCAGATCTGCTTCATTACTTTTTCTGATTTCACCATCAGTCTTTGTGCCTTTCTTAAGTCTAATAATGACAAGAAGATTTTGGCTACTATATCTAGAATCTAACATCCTTCTGTGTGATAGTGTCAGAAAACACGAAAGCAAAGCTGTTTGAGATTACTTTCCAGTTAACATAGTTTATAGATAAGTGCATGATTTAATTGTGCGGCCTACGCAAATAACAATCTGGATATGATATCGGAAATTACTTCCATTATCCTGGCAGTTCCAGTGGAAAAAATTGAAGACACAAATTTCAAACATGGAACGTATTCTAGTTGAGAGAGTGGACAATTTCACATAAGAGGAAAATGTTAGAGATTTTTGATGTTTTTTAATTTGCAAAATAAAAAATCTGAGAATGTGAAAATATAGAAATATGAAAAAGGAAACAAACAAACAAAATTATGTCGATTTCGGACAGTGCTTGGCCACTCAGATGTATGCCTGCGGTGTAAAAGGTGCGTAAAAACAAGTGTGATGAAATTGATTTTTGGAATAAATTATAACATAATAAGTGTGTCTTCATGTTTTGCCATGACTATGTGTTTCTCTTTTGACGATGGCCTCTTGGTCCTCTTTAGAAAAAAAATAAAAGATCCTCTTTTAGACTTGAAAATGTGATTATTTTATTACGCTTTATATTATTACACATAATCCCCCTTTAGCAATGTGTTCACATGACAACTTAGCTAAGAAAGTCAGTAGGATTTTTTGGCATGGCAATGGAATGTGTTGATACACCAGATTATGAATAAACATCTGAAATATCTTGCTCCTTTCCGTTCTCAGCTGCAGTCCCTCATAATGACACATTAGTTTCACCCCTTCATAAATTATGTTCTTTTTCTGCTTTTCTTTTTGCTGTTGTTGTTTTTGTACAAAATATTCCAATGAGATGTTTGACCTGTGCTTGAACTCTGGCTACATATTTGTGTGTGTTTCTTTCCAAGAAGCACCTGTACTAACCACTGTACCATCTGCTCGGCGTTCTCTCTCTCTCTCTCTCTCTCTCTCTCTCTCTCTCTCTCTCTCTCTCTCTCTCTCTCTCTCTCTCTCTCTCTCTCTCTCTCTCTCTCTCTCTCTCTCTCTCTCTCTCTCTCTCTCTCTCGCACTCACACACTCTTCAACAAATTCCTTTAACCTACGAGTTCAATTGAATTTTTACAACTGCAGAATGCATTTCTTAAAGTATTATGTAAATAGAAATTGAGACCCCAAAATCCAAAAATTCTTTCTCTTGCTTGGACATACTCCTGACTGCAAGTGAATCTCTGTAAATAACAGAAACAGTGACTAAAGTTGCCTTTATATATTGTTTATTCAAAAGCCAAGCCTATCTGCATATAAGCTTTAATTACATTTCTTTACATGCACTGAGGCAAGGGCATAGTTTTGTGTCTGAAAAATGTCTTTCCACTCCGAACAACTCCCCCTCAAAAAAATCTGAACCCGAGGGTTAATAACAGAAGCCACCAGGGGGCACTAGTGCTGAAAAGAGCGAGGTGGGCAAAAGGATAATTAGGGTAGACTAAAACAAAGGGGGTGCAATTTCAGTCCTGAGGAATGCAGCGTAACCCAATCTCCCTCCATATCAAAGCAAATTAACTGAGGTTTATTCCTCCATTTTTTTCCCTGAGTGCTCTTCGCAGCTGCAGCAGCTGCAGGTGTTTATACGAGTGAACTGGCTAGTCAGACGTTCCTCACAATCAGTCACTCCCGATCCAGGTTAGGTTTTAGAGAGAAAAGGAACATAAAGAACTCCTTCCAGAAAAAAAAAAATCTTTTCATTCTTCCTTACCTTTTATTTCTTGGCAGTTTTCAGGCACTGTGATCTTATTAATGATTAGGTAGCATCTCTTTCATTTTCTTTTCCTGGTCTTTATTCTCTCAGGTTCTTCTGTCTCTCTATCTCTCTTTTTCACTCAGGTAACTTTCTGACCATTTTTCCTTTCCTTTTTGCCCATTTTTGTGTGTGCGTGTGTGTGTGTGTAATGTAATGACAGTGTTCGACTCAATACATGTCAGGGTGTTCTGTTCATCCTGTGCTCTGCTTCATAAGTTCATTTTATTATACTCAAGGCCTAAATGGTAGAGACCAAACACTGCAAGGCCAGTTTTACTGACAGGACAAAGGTATTTTTATTAACACCTGCATCTACTCGCATACCCTAAACTGGTATAAGTTAGACCTGATTTTGGAATATGACAACAAAATGTTGTTGATACATATTTGTGCATGTACACTGTCAGGGACTTGCTATGCTATGCGAATGGTGAGCTGAAACTGAAGTACTGTAATTCAACAGAAATGGTTTTGCATGGCTTTACTGAGTTTCACATGGCTTTGTGAAGAAATGCTTTTTATTTCAAGATTGTTTTCTTTCAGTAAGGGATGTTTGTTAACTGACAAAGAAGGAGCTCTGAAAATGATTTAGTTATTTCAATTAATTGAGAATAAAAATAGATATATGAGGTTGGGTCAATTTTTTTTTTTTTTTACTCGATGTTACAACAGTGTCATTTTATGGTAGCAAGAACTACTGAGCACAATGGAGCAGTAGTCAGCCTACATTTTTACTTCTGCCACTATAGATTGAATGTACTGTCCTCTAATTTGTGGTGAACCTTCATTTTCTTTTCTTTTTTTGCATTTTCCTGATGTCCACGTTGAGAAACCTTAATAATGACACAAACATAAACTGTATTGTTCCCACATTGTTAATGCCTATTACAAATTTGTACATAATTCACTAAGAATCATCAATCATAAAGTTCTGCACCTGGAAATAATATTTTTGTGACATCACTGTCTGTACCATAAGCTGTAAAACTTTATACATACTAGATTTTTTTTTTTATAGTATAATGTCACGGTAGTATATCATCACCTTTATGTTACACTTAGGTATAAATCTAGCATTATGATTAATAATTATTACTGTAAAACACCCAAAAAAGAGAAGAAAGAAACCAGCTCTACATCCTTTGCTTTCATTTTTCTACTCCTTCTGTCTTTATTCCTGCTGAACCGAGGCCCTGTATTGCTCGGGAACAGATAATAAAGAATAAAGAAATCCAAAAATATGCTTTGCAGCCGAGCCCTCTGTGTCTGGATGCAGCATGACTCCCCCTTGGGCTTAGAAGCTCAGCCTTAGTCCTCAGTGTGTCGGTGTTAGAGCACTGAAAGGTATTGCTTTTTAACATCAGGGTTATAAATAGATTTGGTGTTCTTGTGTGCAAACCAAATATATATCAACCTGAGACATGAAAAAGAAGTGATATATTATTTCCAGGGGCCTGTGCTGTATTCTGTGGCCTTTTGTGTAAGGTTGGTTTTAACATCTACTACAATACTTTGGTTTGCCTTTATATTTAACATATTTTAATAATATTGTACTGATGAGTTTGTATTGTATCATTTGTAAATTTACTGTTACATTGGGTAGAGAGTTGCGTTGAGATCTTGTTTCTGGGTATACAGTTTCTATTACTAAGCTATTGTTCCTATGAATACCGCTTATTAGACATATATAAAATATGCAAAATAGTTTTTTTCCCCCTGTTGCACAACAGCACCACCTATCTGGAACAATTAAAGCAAACATACGTGTACATGTAGTGATCTACATGGTGCATGCAATCATATGACATGATCAGCACAGAATACATGTCATGTCATCGTCAGACCCCATATGTGACACTGGAATTGGATCGGCCTTGACAAACTACTTCCTATTTGTAGACGCTGCTTATCTGCCATAGGTATCAGGTACTACTACTTACAACTAGCATGAAAAATTCACAATATATTCATAAATTCAACAGTATGCATGGCTCTAACTACAACCATATGCCCTGGCTTTATCTACTAAATTTAAATAATATGACAGTCACTTTGTTGTCTGTTTTCATTTGTTTCTTCGTCTCCAATATTTTCGTAATTCTGTCATGTCTTGGTGGGTCTGTGAATAGGTGTGCACATTTTAAATGAATAAAATTGCTGGGAACTCAATATTCTTGTGTACAGAATAATCTGTGTAATCTGTGCATTGTCTATTTTAAGTAATAGACAATCCATGATACAATGCAATGCAAATCTAAGCCATTTGAGGTTGGTGCTTGGTGCTTTTTTTTTTAAAGAAAAATTTAATAACACAGTATTATGAGCACTGTCACAATCTATATTGATTTAAATGCACGTTTTCTAAACTGCAAGAAGTCCTATTTTAATTTTTTAATCAAATCTGTCCACCACAGGACCACCGCTGACCATTCTCTGTACAGCAATGACACTACACACTTGTAGGTTTTGTAGAGAATTTAAAAAAAAACAAACAAACCTAGATCACTGATGTCTTGAGAATATTCCACCAAAAATTAATTAACCAACACTTTCAGACCTTTATTTGTCACCAGGGTAGTAACCCTTCATCAAGGGTACATCTTTGTATCTTTAATATGTTTATGTCTTTCACCAGGAAATGTGCATGTGCTGTATATTTTAAAAATATTTAAGTTATATAAATGGGACTTCATGCAGCTTTGTGAGTAAAAGATACAAAAGTTGGTCACCACAGAGAGAAGGAAAGTTAGTGCACCGTTTTCCCACAGAGAATGAACAGTTCTCATTTGGTCAAAAAACTGGCACTGATGAAATGCCATAGGCTTTAATGTTAATTCTGAATGAAGTGATGAGCTATAGTGTCTAAATTTATTCGCTTATTAAGTGCGCCAACACTGTGCATGTGCTCGGTGCGTGTACACAGTGAGTAAAACTAGCATGGATGCTGCATCAGTATGTGTGGTGTGTCCGGTGTGTGTGTGTGTGTGCACCCGCACTAATGCTCGTGAGCTTACGGTGCACTGACACGCCTCACATTTTTATGCATGCAAAATTTCTGATAGTTTCACAGAAAGGAAATATTTTAAAGACCCAAGTGCCAATAGGGCTCGTTAACGCGGTTAGGTGTAGGCTACGTTTAATTTTACACACCGTTTAGTGTGACTGCATGCCACCTCGGGCCTCGGAGGATGCAGCGCGTGCCTTGTGGACAAGGCGCGGTGGACAAGGCGCGTCGTTCTGAGCGCGCGCTCCTTCCGAGGGGCCGTGACTCTCAGGGACATGAAAACAAATACAAATATATATATATATCATTTATATATAAATATATATGCAAAAATAGCTCGTTATTTGTAAATACATTTTTAAACGATGCATTGGGGAACGGACCAAGTCATATTAATATTTCCAATTAGCAATTTTACTTAGATTCTAATATAAAATGCCGTGCACCACAAAGAAATAAGAATGAAAGAGTTCAGTGAGGTTGTCAACAAAATTAGAGCATATTTACGTATTTTCTAACATTTTCGAGCATTTCTGTAATTTGTTTCGCAATGACCAATAGCCCTGTGTGGAAAAATGTGTTCTCTACATGATGGCAGTGAGTAAAGATGTCAGATTAGGAAATAATTAAAAGTCTAATGTTTAGTTACGCATATTCCACGCGGCGCCGAATAGAAAATCCATCTTTATTGAACTTGTTTTAGAGTAAATGACTTGCGATTCACTTGTCCTTGTGAGCCGATTCTTCTGATTCACTTAAAAGAGTCGTTCAAAATGAATGAATCGCCGACGAATCGCCCATCAGTAGAGAGGGAGTCAGGAACTGGAACTGTGCCCAAGGTTAAGGAAAGATATGAGTTATGAGACTGGACTATTCACAGCAAATGAGAGACCACAGAAATGTGTACTAAAACTTCCCACTACAACAGACGATAACCTGCGTTTTGCTCTATGCTGCTCGTTCCCGGAGACTACGCGGCGGTTTTTGAAGCAAATGTAGCTTTTTTCTATAAACGCCGTTGTCGGACAGCGAGTTGAGCTAGCACGTTGCTAGCTAGCAAGTTGACTTGAGTGACAGGCTAGTGACGGGGGAAAAAGTGCTCCGTTTTGGTGGAAAGGCACCGAGAATTTACGACAACACTCCAGAAAACGTCGGCGTTTTCTTTTTGTGGATGAACATTTCTACAGAAGGTAAATGGGTTGAAATGCCGTGTTTCTTTTGCTTGTATATTTATGCGCTCAGGGTTATGTTTTGCGTGTTGAGCCGTTACTGACTGACCGCATCCTCTCCTACAGAAACACCATTTAAACGTCTACATTTCATTGTCGCAGAACTGATTTTTATTATTATTTTTATTATTATTATTTGCTTTATATCGGATACGCCGTCCCTTTAGCTCATCCCCGTTCATTCCCTGTATTTTATACACTTGACATGTACATGCAAACACTCGACTGGTTTAAAAGTTGTAAACATTGTGTCCGCTCAAGTGTAACTCCATACACCAAACTTCAACTTTTTTTTTAATACCGTTAATAGACGTTAAAGCGACGGTTACAATTTAAAAAAAATGTGAATTTTAAACGCACTTTTTTTGCCCAGATGTGCGCGCTACGCTTGAAGGTGCGGATTCGGAAAAGCAATAATAAGACGTAAAAAAAAATAAAAATAAAAATAAATAAATGAAATGAAATGAAATACGGGGGTTGTATTTAAACACCTTGAGACATCAACTTCTGACAGAACCCTTGCTGTGTGTGTGTGTGTGTGTGTGTGTGTGTGTGCGCGTAAGAGACGCGCTAAAACGGGACGCTTCGGCTTGCGTTTGTTTTCATATACCTTTCCCATACTGCACTGACAACACACACACACACACACATATATATATATATATATATACACACACACATTCTATATTTTCAGATATCATTATTTTATTTGGCTTTAAAATGCTTCTACACTGCCGCTTTGAGGTTCGTATTCCTACACCATTAACCCACTCTAGTAGCGATCGACCTGTCTGAGGAAATTTCCACTGTTTTAAGTAAAGTCCTAATATGCTTTTGTCTTCTTTTATGTTGTCTTTCTTTCATTCTTTTGTCTTCCTCCAGCTGATCCTTTACATCAACTAACATCAACCGGACTTCAGTAGATTTATTAGAGCAGGGTTTGTCATCTCAGTCCGTGCTAATGAGGCGTGTTACTCCTGTAACACACACAAAAACGGAAGGAATAAAATAAAGGAATGCTTTCAGCCCCCCCCCCCCTCCTTTTTTTTTTTTTTTTTAAAGATAGGAAATACTGTTTTTAGATCATTGGCCTATGTATACATACTTCTTTTTCAACGAGATCAGTTTGTCAGGTCATTTTTCTCAAGTGCATCAGTGTGTATTCAAGCTGTTGAGTTTGTTTAGCTTTATTTTTCCTTGGGATTTTGAAGCGTTACTTTTGTGCATTTGTTTTTTGGAAGGAAGATCTGAAGATCTGATTATTAGCTCCCCCTCATTCCTCCTCTTTAATTTGATGTGTGTGTGTGTGTGTGTGTGTGTGTGTGTGTGTTTTGCCATGTTTTCAGGTTTGTGTGATTTTGCCAAAATGCAGCATCATCAGCAGAGGATGGCAGCTTTAGGGACGGACAAAGAGCTCAGCGATTTACTAGACTTCAGCGCGGTAAGAAATTTGTATTTAGACCTACATTTTTAAAGCAAAACATAATGTGTTCTGGTTTATTTTTGTTGTATTTTTGTTTTTTTTTGTTTTTTTTTTACACATATTGTTATTTCATGGTGCACATGCTGAATTAAGGGACTTTGTAAATATATGCACTGAATGTAGTCTAGAGTGTTAAAATGTGGACAAAGTATATGAGCATTTGTCATTTTGATCATGAAGTGTTTTTGTGTAGAGAGATGTGATATTTCATTTAGGCATTTTGGTGTCTTATAGATGCGAAACAGCGATTTGAAAACGTTCCCAACATCAATGGTAGTGCATCCCACTTTTACACATTTTTTCATGCTTGTATTCTTTCACTGATTTGTAAAATGTTGTGTTTTAGGTTTATAACCTTTTTTATGGACATAGTAATGTGTTAGCAGATACAGGTCTCTCTTTACTAAGATGCGAATTCCTTAGCATTGTCCTGTAGAGTCAGATTAGGCAAATCAGACCTTTTCTTTAGGGCACAGTAAAAGGCTCAGTGTTGTGTTAACACCTACTGTGATGAATGAACTCAACACTAAATTCAAATCTGTGATTTACTGAGTCAAGATGGATTTCTTTAAACACTGTAGTCTATTATTATAATAGAAAGTATAAATTTAAGATTCTCGGTTAAGTCAACACTATCAATACTGTAAAAGTTATTTCAGCACTATGGATTCAGCAGCTGTTTAGTATTTGTAGTGTCACCAGCACAAGTAAAAGCTCTTTCGATAAACTAAATGTCTATTAATAGTTTGTGTCCTCTTAGTAAGGAAGGAAATACCCTGTTTGGTCATGGTTGTGATACTCATCTAGTATCATTGGTCAACTTTATAGACTGATATTCTAAAAAGCCATCTGACACACACTGTATGATGTGTATATGGGAAACAATGAAGAGAAGAAAAGACAGGATGCTTTAGAGGTGCAGGAAATGAAATAAATAATGAAAAAACAGAATTGAAATTGGTAAAGATAATTCCCACTACTTGTGCTGCATTCTCATTAAATGTGCTGCACGTTGCACTTTACACGCTGCCATGATGGAGCATCTGAATTTACTTGCACATTTACTTGAATTACTTTATCAGATATATATATATATATATATATATATATATATATATATATATATATATATATATATATATATATATATAGCATTATCTTAATAACTCTTGAGGGAGATTATATTAAAAACCTTTAGATCATAACTATTTCAGCTACTGTATGTGTTGGATAAAAAGTAGGCTGTTTACAGCTAATTTGTTTTCTCTCATCCGTTTGTGACATGTTATTATCATTGTTTTTTTTAGATGTTTTCTCCTCCGGTTAGCAGTGGGAAAAATGGACCAACCTCACTGGGAAGTGGGCACTTCTCCGGCTCAAGTATGTTGTTGTAATCTCATTCATGTCACTGTTTCACACCAGGGCGTGTGTGTGTGTATGTGTATGTGTATGTTTGTTGTGGGTTTGACATGTCCATTAGTGTTGCTCTTTTGAAGTGTGTGTGCTCTTTAGTAGGAGGCTGATATCATATAAGACTTTTATTATTTTAATTCTTTCTTTATGTGTTGGTGTCGTAGGAAGATGGCTGTTGCTGAGGTTCATACCATACAGATAGGATTGCAGTGTGCTTGCTGTCTGAATGCATGTAAATGATTGGGCCTGGTGCCACCTTGGAACTTCAGATTATTGTATGTGTGTGTGTGTGTGTGTGTGTGCATGTGTGTGTGCGCGCAGATTACAGCAGGTGTAACATGTCTATGTCAGACCGTGTAAATAAAATTAAAATGTCAGCAATTGTCAGTAATGTAATTCTATGAAGAATTTATTTTTAAAATATTTCTGTTATGCATCGTTCAACTTTGCCCTTATACTAACAGACTATTTTAAGCTGTGTATGTTCATCACTTATATAGTAGTAGGTTTTTTTGCCTTTTGATTTTTTTTTCTTTTTAACAAATGTTGATGGCTTGCCAAAAAAAAAGAAGGAAGAAAGAAATGACCTTGACCCTGGACTAATTCCCCCTTCGACCCAGGAAGCAAAACACAACATGATGTTTTGAATAAAGGTAAATCGGTATTCTGTTTCCAGACAGTCATCTCTAAATTAGTCATTTTAGGTCATGCCAGCTCCAGTCCAGAGTTTGTGTTCTTCAGAGAGGATCTAAGCGACTGTTGTGTCTGCACTGGATGGTCAGCATTGTTTTTTTTTCCTGTGATTTTTTTCCTCCTTTCTCTTTTCCCAGACTGGTATGTTATTTAGGGTTTTGGTAATTTGCATTTTCCCCCTCCACCACCCTCTGTATCCCTGTGATTTTCCCCATGAATTGTGTCGCGGTGTGTGTCTGTGTGTGAGTGTGTTATGGGGGGGGGTGCTGTTGGCTCTGGACTCCAACTACCCCTGTTGCCATGCAACTTGCAGTTGGCACGGAAATACGTGGAAATGTTTCATAAAAGTTCAGATCTACCCCCATTAAAAAGAGTAAATACTGTATACCACAAAAAGCAAATAAATACTATGGTGATAGAACTTAATTTATAATGTTTAAAGAGGATCTCAGAGAGGTCCAATTGCTAAAACTGTTTTGCTAGTGGGTGATTCTTTGTATCCAGCATGGTAGAGTGGAGGAAGAGAGTGAGTGGGAGAAAGAGATCAACTCTGCCAACCTTGCTCATTTCCCCAAGTGTTTAAAGCACAGGCAGCTTAGGGCCTTTCTTGGCACACTCTCAGTTTTGTCCCAGTTCTTGGTGATGAAGGCTGGGGTTTGGCTTTTAGTAATAACTTGCACGATGTTTTATGTACTTAAGATGGACAGATGATGATAAAGATGGATATGACTTAAAGATGAAGATAAAAACCTTGAGAACTACAGGGAATGTTTGGGTATAGAGTGGGAAAGAACCAGACACTTAATACTTCATGTCTCTTCTCCTCCCACTATCCTGTGCCTCACAACATCTCTTTTGTCTTTCTCTTGGGAAGCAGAATGATGGCAAAAAAAGGAGATAGACTAAGAGTGAGAGAGATCCATGCTTTAATTGTGCGTAGGATTAGGGAATTAATAGGCACGTTAACCTGTAATAGTGATAGTATTAGCGTTATTTACAATCTAATGCTAATAATTACCTCGGTAATAATAGCTATCATTTCAAGGTTTTTGTTTGAGATTATTCTCATTATTTCTCATCAGGCTTCTTTGGTTATTGAGGGTAAAAATATCTTGGCAAGGAGATGCTCTACATGTAAAAATGGACATTTGTGCCAGCTAGTCAAAGCCAAGAGCCATGATAGAATTGTTCTTCAGTGCCAGTGACTGTGAATAGGAACTACCTCCACAAGCCTCACTGCCATCTTTAAAGTAGAAAAGTAAACCCACCGTTTAGGTTATTAGTATTATTATTATTATTAATATTATTATTATTAATAAGTATTAATAAAAATAGTGTATGGGACAATCTTTATGCTGTATTATTATTATATACATTGTATTATAATATTATATAATAATATTATAATGCAGTGTAAAGATTATCTCATACACGATTTTTTATTAATGAAGTTGCTTTCGGCTGCTCCCTGTTCAGGGTCGCCACAGCGGACCAACTGGTCTGCACAACAACTTGGCAAATGTTTGACGCCGGATGCCCTTCCTGACGCAACCCTCCCATTTTTCCGGGCTTGGGACCGGCACTGCATCCAGTGGCTTGGTTTGAGGCATTGGCTGGGAATCGAACCCGGGCCTTCCGCATGATAGGCGAGAAACCTACCGCTGAGCCACCAATGCCCCTCACATGATTTTTTTTTATTAATACACCTCTAAAAATGTTGATATTTCTGATTTCTTTTGATTCCAACATTCAGTGCTATTCTTGGATCAGTTTTATTGAACCATACTAAACAAATATTTATAATAGCATATGGCTGTACAAAACGTTGTATTAAAATTAAAAAGTTTGTATCTCAATTTGATTCAAAGATGTCACCAATCCTGCAGCAGTTAAACTCTGATCATGGTGTAAATACAAAGTGGCACTATTTGCTGTCACCAATGACCATCAACAGTTGATGAGCCACATGACCTCACACACACAAACGCACACACATGAAGACCAGCGGACCTCAGCGAGTCTACAGAAGAAAATGGGGAGAAGCAAACATTGCACAGCTGCGGGTAAATTTTAAAATGACCCAAACTCCCACATGTAGTGGGAAGGAATAAATTTGTACTAAACAGATGATGACTAAATGTATGAAAGGAATGAATGGGCAAGTGAGTCTGCATGCAGTACGCATAGAGCACATTTGTCAAGACTGACTTTCACCCACATGTGGCTTATGAGTTGCTAAAGGCAGATCAGAAACATTACCATGACTAATTATTTAACCAGCCATTACTGTCGCTGATTTCCTTTAGAGTTTCAGAGGACACACTCTTTTCACCCCAATACGATTAAAGTTTTATAATAAATATCAAGGTTTTGTTTGGCTAATCATTTGCCTAATACCTGTTGTACGAATGTGCTATTAGAGCAGTAATTTAATCTACAGACAAGCCAATCATTTAAAACACATGCTAGCAAACTACAGTGCTACAAAAATTAAAAAAAAAATGTTCAAAGAATCATGAGCTCAATTCTAAGCAATTCCTGTTTCATTAAGAATACTGCACATTCTTAGTACAGCAGTAAACCTAGTATTGTTCTGATTTGTGTGACTGATGTGTGCTATATACAAAAAGTCACATAACCTGAAAATGGTTTAAAAACAATAAGCCTTCTATTTTAATGAAGTCTGTTTATTGAAGTCTCAGTCTCCTTCAGTAGCTGGCCTCAGGTCAGCATACCTAACACCATGATTCAAGTTTACTTAAGGCTCTGGCTGATTATGATTGATATGATTAAACATTATGATTAAATATGTAAGAAATTCAAGTATGGTTGTGCAAGTAATTAACAATATGTATGCATTACTGATTGTTGTGCATTTTTAAATGCAAAGCTCATAATAGCCTTGTGATAATCCTAAATCACAATAAGTCTTGGTTATCTGTAGTTCAACAAAATAATGCCACCTAAGGTGTGTAAAGAATGTGTACTAGGTTCAGTCCTGTGCACATGGTCTGTCAGTTGAACATGATAACTATAAAAATAAAAATAGGGCTGGAATAAAAAGCAGTTTCAGTGAATTAAACTATTAGGTTTGCTCCAAACACTACAGACCACCAATTCAAACGAGTAAGTGTGTAATGTTACTCAATATGTATGTTATATTTACCCCTACAGTCAAATGTGATGGCATTGCTACATCTCAGTAACCAATTAGAACAAGTCCCTGCTGTCAGTCATATACCATGATTCACTGTCTTATTACAGACTTGTAAATAAGACACGGTGTTAGCTGGCAGATGATTTTAGACTCACTTATGTTATGACTCGGTGTATGTATATCAATGGGTTATGTACATCAGTGGGTTAAAGCTGGTATGTATATTTAAGTGTCTCTATTGTTAAAATAATCAAGAAGCAGTGCTGCTCTGAAGAAGACAGATTTTGTATAGCTTGCTGATGTGGCTGAGTAAGTGTAACTATTGTATAACAGTTGTATGGTGGTCGTAATGGTTTATACAGTGAAAAGCCACAAATAGACTGTGCCACAAACCTTGAAAAAGCTTGCAGGCCAGCTGATCATCCTAAGCAAAATAAAATGTGAAGAATGTGTATCCTAGTCAAAGTAAAGACCTACCATACAATGCAGTCTGTTTTTTTTTGTTTTGATTGCGTTGTTACTGAAAAAAAAAAACACTGTTCAGTTGAGCTCTGTATGTCCCACTCCCCAAGGTTACATCACTTCCTTGTGTGTGCTGGGATTCTGGGTCTGTTGACATTGTTGTGGCCTACAGCCTACTTCCCTGCAGCCTGTGTTTGTGTGTGTGTGTGTGTGTGTTTGTGTGTGTGTGTGGAGGGGGGTGTTAATCTCTGTTGAGGTTTGATAAGGGCACCTCAGACTGTTCAGCATGACCTAAAACAGGAGTATAAAAGTATTAAGAAGTATAAGAGCTGATCCAAAGGGTTGAAGACAAAACATGACTTCATTACTAGTGTTTGGTTTATGTGATGCGTTAAGGGCTTGTTGTGTCATGCTTAAGCTTTACATCAGTAAAAATTGCTGAATTGCCAACTAAGATTCATTTGCAAAGAATTTGATCTGGCAGTTACTGACACCAACACACTGCAAAGGTGTATAAAATATATATATTTATATTTAAATTTATATATAAATAATTAGTGTAGGTACCTTATTAATAATAGAATATCATATATTTATCCTAATGTGACTCAAGCACCTTTATGCTCGAGAAACTGGCTTTTCTTTGCTTTCATCTGCAGAACATGAATAGTCCTAGTCCTGGTTGTAATTATCACTTTAATAATGGCTTTTTGGCAACTTCTGAAACTGCACTTTATCACTGGCATTTTCTATTTTTTTGTTTTTGCACAATGAACTAGAAGTACAATGAGTATTATAATTCAGAGAATATGAATCTATATCAGTCCTGCTAATTACAAAATTCACAATAATACAAAATTTCTTGCCAAACTGATAATTACTACTTACTATCAGCTGTAAATTCTGTGGTGAAATTAACGTCTGTTGGCTGCAAAGAAAATAACAATTCTCTTTTTTTTTTCATTTAATAGATTTCTGCCATTTTGATTTTTCTATACCAGTCCAAATTAGCAATCATCTCTCCCCTTATTCCAACCACGGACACTAAAGTGACTCCTATCCTGCTCAGTTAGTCCCGTTGTACATGAGTGAAGTTTCTACCATTTTATATATTTTCTAGACTTTTATATAGGCTGGGTGACTGAAATGGCCATGTCAGAAGTGTCTTTAAAAGAGGGTCATTTCTGGGGCATGAAGACCCAGATCTTATTCCGGTTGTACACCTGTGGTGGATTTCATACCGACAGACAGCACTTCCAACCAACATAAAACACCATTTAAAAGGAATATATTTTGAAAGACTGGCTCTCCATCCCTCCAGTACAGTTCAGAGACCTGCGGAATCTACATTCAACATTGAAGATGTTCTGGTAGTTTGTGGTGGCCTCACATCTTAGTAATACACTTTTCAGGATTTTTTGTTAACTTGTCACCTGTATGTAATTTCCAACCATCTTCTGATTGGGAATTGTGGCATTGTTGTGGCAGTATTTTACCTTAGTAGCTACTTTAGATTTGTGAGAAATTCAAAATGTTCACCATAGAGGAGGACAACATTTAATTATACACTACAGCATATATATATATATATATATATATATATATATATATATATATATATATATATATATATATATATATATGCTGTAGTGTATATATATATATATATATATATATATGCTGTAGTTAATGTAATGCTATACGTTAAACATGTACTCATTATTACACCCTGCCATTCAGAAGCAAATGTCGATTATAGATCATTTCTCATCCTGTCCAAGTTGACTTCTTTCTGTGATGGATTGTTCAGTTCTGCCTGTCTCCTTCATTTCTCACGAGCACCTGTAATGTGCTGTCATAGTAATAGCACATTTGGTGGCGTTGGGAACTTCTTCCCTCCATGAGCTGAAAAGAATATGCCACTTTTTTTCTTTTCCTTTTTTTCCCACTCTCACACCTGCTCGCCTGCTCGAAGCTGCTCAGGAGGTGAAGGGTATCATAAAAAAAAGTATAATTAGTCGTCTGAAAATAAAGACGCGCGAGTGTCAGCCCGGCTGGTAATTAAGCTCCGTAGGTGAGCGGCACACTTCGGAAAAACAGGAACTTTTAATTAAAGTGGCTGACTTGTTTAGAGACCGTCAAGTGCAATGTGGCAATGACTGCCATAACTAAGCCATGACAGCAGCTAATGTTTGAGTGTGTGTGTGTGTGTGTGTGTGTGTGTGTGATTATTCATAGTTACACATTTGAGTGTTACTCTGTGTTTGAGTTGATCACAGAAGCATTTTACATACTCACTTTAGATGAAAATTAGATGTCCTGTTATTTCTTTAACCTTAACCCATAATGGTGACATTTGTTAGGTTTTGATTTAATAAAAATATCAGCTAGTTTTTATATACATACATGTGTATATATATATATATATATATATATATATATATATATATATATATATACCTTTCTTTCTACCAGCATTAACTACTTCAGCAGTTTGAGCAACAGTAGCTCGTCTGTTGGATCTGATCACACGGGCTAGCCTTCCCTCCCCACATGCATCAATGAGCCTTGGCCACCCATGACCCTATGGCCGGTTCACCACTGTTCCTTCCGTGGACAACTTTTGATAGATACTGACCACTGCAGACCAGGAACACCCCACTTGGCCTAGCCATCACAATTTGGCCCTTGTCAAACTTGCACAAATCCATACGCTTGCCTAACATATCCCACCCAATAACATGTGCCATGATTGGATGATATATATATATATATATATATATATATATATATATATATATATATATATGTAATCTAACATCTATGGTCATGTCATATCAATCATGATCAAATTCAACAGTTGTGAATGGTGTAAAAGACACATGTTTCCAAAAGCAGTTAATTATTATTATTAAGTAACACTCATACTGGAGTTAGGTTTTTTTTTTTTAATTATTACTTAATGCACATTTGGGAAAAAATGAAACGGACACCCCTAACTGTTGATCCATGCTATATGACTGTTGTAAATGATCAGATACTGTGTGCTAGTGTGGACTGCACTTGTGTTAAGTTTGTAACAGTTGTATGAAGTACGTTTATATGCTCAGTTCATAAATCCATACAATATATCAGTTTAACCAGCAGGTTTCATCATTTATGCTGTTAACATCTGTAGCCGTTCCTGTCCTGTTCCTGGGGTTTTTGTGGTTTTCCTCTCTGTCTGCTAGTATTTTCTTATTAGCAATGTGGCATTGTTATGCAGAAGCTGTTTGAAAGTGAAACGTCTGATCATGTTTTTGTTCAGGTCACAGTGTTTCAGTGGTTATGTTTTTTAAATGTTAGAGTTTCTGTAGGTGCTCTCTCACTTCAGCTGTTGTGTAAAGCTGATTTCTGAGGCCTGCTAGTGTTGTGTAAAGCCACACATATTCATCTTTATAATTAACATCTTCAGTGGCATCTAAGATTTAATTTAGAGTGAAATTCTGAGTTGAATTTATGTTAATCTTAGTTTAGTATGTTGGTCTGCTCTCATTTTGATTAACAGCTTTTGACATTACCCATAATGCTGTTTGACTACCTGCTAATCGCTGTTCTAGTGGGATTTTGTTATACCTAAAGAGGCAGCAGCAACCCTTAGCCCTCTATTCTGTTCAGCTTGTCATAAGGAGCTAACTGTTTGATATTGTTTAAAAGTTTTTCTCCTGTTAATCACAGTTGCTAGCTTTGTCACTCAATGATGTCATCGAAGTGTCCAACCAACTAGCTTCTAATGGGTTTAATGAAAATACAGCTTTATCTAAAGTCATAGCATCACAGAAATGTAATTTATTTTAGTGTGGAGATTTCCATAACAGATTTTTTTTAAAATTATGTTTCATTAGTATATTGATATATTGGCCAGAATATTATTTGTGTTCTTATGTATTTTCTCCACTGCAGTTTATAATAGTGAATATGTAAAAAATCATTGTCACATACTTTTTACGCAGTGCCATGGACTCGTGGAATGAGACAGAACACTGCATCTTTACTAAAGCAAGATCCCATTGTTTCTTGATTCCGCTTTGGATCTCCTGACAGCTGGAGCTTTATGGGATTGCATGAGGATGGATGTGTTTTAAGTGGGTGATAAGGCTCCTCTCCTCTTTTAATGATGTAATTTCCTGTGGTGAAGTGGGGGTTAAGGTATTCTGTGGTCAAATTTATCTGCCTGTAAGACAGAAAAAATACCAATTCTTTTCCTGTTCATGGATGATTAGTGTCTGTCTTCCATAATTTAATGGATATTTATGTGTTTACATTAATTGGTGATACTGGCACTAGTTTGGGGATTAAAAGGTTTGAAAAAGAGAGATTTAGGATTCATTGTTGAACAGTTTGTGGTTGGCTAGCACCGTAGTGAACAAAAAGGTTTATATTAAACCCTTATGCCGGGTGAGTTTGTGGTGTGTGTGTGTGAGTGACTGTAAATTGAAAAGAGGTTTCTATTCTCTGCACTTCTTATTGGCAGCTGAACATCTGGCTGTGTGAGTGTGTGTGTATGTGTGTGTGATGCCACATGGATCTCCCCATACATTCCATTCTGTCAAGGACTGCAGGATAGCTGCTGTGAATAAGTGTATGTGTCTGTGTGCACTTGTGAAAGGTCTGTGCATGTGGAATGAGCGGTATGGTTATACAGAAAAAGGTAACTTCTAGCTGTATTGTGTGTGTGTGTGTGTGACTTTGATTAATTTGTATGTGCAGATGTCCATGTGCTTGTGAGCATGTATTTCATAAACATGCATAGCAATAGCTCTGAATGTTTACGTTTTTGTGTGTCTTTTGTTGTTGTTTTTTTAAAAATAAGAAGTCCTTTTGCATGTGAGTGTGAACTGTCTCTTGAAGGTGAAGAAGGTGAAGTTAGGAGGCTGAGCTGTGTGACCTTGATGCCAGGATACAGTTTGAAGCAAGTGTCCTACTGCTAGATTCCAAGATAGGATGGTTTGGTTGAGAGAGCTTTGTATCAAACATTTGAGTGGAACAAATTGCTTACAAAAGCAGTTAGTTTCACCTTGTATTTCAGACACCTTTTCGTTACATTAGACATTGTTTAGTTAAACAGACTTTACCTTGAAAATGTGAAAATAATGGTTGCCTGAACCAACAGAAACAATTTACTTATTTATTCTTTCACTTATTGGTATCGCTCAATGCAGTGGATGAAGCGAATATGTCTACATCTAAGCTATAGGCGAAAAAATCTTTGATATTACAGGTGCATTCTTTCTGAAAGTCCCACAATTCCGTTAACATTGAAAATATTGTCACGCTTCTGAGTTCACCCTCTAAACTCGTGGAAAACGTTTGATCAGCACCTCGCCTCTGGCTATGCTTGTAGCTGCAATTGGTTTGTTTGTTTACATCAACATTCCCATCAGCCCCACAACTTGAACTTGATTAGGACATGCAAATTGCAACTTGTTTGGGCGAAATAAATTCCAAGCTCAGGCGTAATTTCTTCACAGTATTTTAGTCATAAATTTAGTCCTCAGCAGCAGCTCATTAGGAAATGATTCCAAGATGTCCTCACTTCTAGGCACACTTCACACGTGACATTAGTTTACTCTGAATCACTTAGGTGAGCATCCAGAGTAGTGAGCGGATTACCACAGTTAGCTAGCTAAATAATACTAGCTAGCAAGATACATATGCTTTCATACTACATGTACTACACACACACACACACACACACACATACACACACACACACACACACACACACACACACACACACACACACACACATATACACCCACACACAGGTGTTAAAGTAATAGCGTATGATTAATACAACCTTAGCAGAGATAAAATAATACAGCTTTGATTAAACAAATCTACTAACACATATACAGGTGTGTGATGAGTAATGGTTGTATTTTTCCTAAAGAGATTCTATATGGTATCATTTCTCAAAGGGAAACTCCTATACTGATCTACATTAAAGGGGTCTTTTCAGAGGGACAAACAGAAGAACTTTTTAGAGATATTTAAGAAGAATAGATAACCTCTGATATTTCAGAGTACTCATAATTCTGCTCATGAATGAAATGGTTTCAAATGAATATATGGAAACAAATCAATTGTTCAAAATTGTTCGATTTCTATAGATAGAAACTGAACTCAGATTTAACTGGGGTGGTTTTTAATAAAACTCATATCAATATTTTACAAAACTTCATATGTAGGTTTTAAAATTATGGCTTAAGAAGAGAGAATTGAGAGAAAGAGATGAAGCAAGGAGAGAGGTGTAGTGTGTGCTCCCTAAGAGGGAGAAGGAAGGGCTCTGTGTGTGTGTGTGTGTGTGTGTGTGTGGAGAGAGAGAGAGAGAGAGAGAGAGAGAGAGAGAGAGAGAGAGAGAGGAATGTAACCAGATATGGAAAGGAGAAGGGCTCTCACATGAAAGCCTTTTGTCTGGCCCCTGCGTTCAAACAGCACTCGTTTTTCCCCTCTCTCTCTCTCTCTCTCTCTCTCTCTCTCTCTCTCTCTCTCTTTTCTCTCTCTCTCTCACACACACACACACACACACACGCTCTCTCTCTCGCTCTTTTTCTCTTTTTCCTCCCTCTATTTTTTCCCTCTTTTTCTGAAAGTTTTGCAGGTGTTCAGTGCAGGGAAATAAAACATGGCCTGTTATTTAGTGCACACAGAGCTCCTGCTCTCACATACTCTTTCCCTCCCTCCCTCCATCTGTCTCTCTCCCTCCATTTCTCTTTCTCTCTCTTTCTCTCTCTCTGTCTGGCAATGGAGGGATGGGGGGAGTCATAATGGGAAAAGCAGAAAGGATCTGCTTAGTGTAAACATTCAGTGCACTTTCATAGGCTGTGACAGATCTCTTTCACACACACACACACACACACACACACATACACAGGTTTAGTGTATAGATGAACACAATTTTTAATTTAATATCACTATCACTGGATTATTATTTTTAATACATTAATCATTTGCCTACATTGAACACCTTATTTTTTGAAGCAAGTCTCACCTTGCAGTCTATGTCTCTCTCTCTCTCTCTCTCTCTCTCTCTCTCTCTCTCTCTCTCTCTCTCTCTTTCACTCTCACGCTCTCTATCACAGCTACACACACACACAGAAGTGGTAAACGCAGAGTGAATAGATCTGCTTGGTTCTTGCTTTTCCTCCGTTCTTCCCCAATGTTTTTCTCTTTCTTCTCGTCCTCTCTGCCTTCTGTTTTTATAACCCCCACTTCTCTTTCTGTGATGAGCACTGGCACTCTCTCCAGGATGCCCACATCATCCTGCATTCCTCCTCCTTTTTTTTCTTTTCCCTCTTCTGCCCTCGTTTTCTTTCTCACCATGGTCTGTATCCCTCACTTCAGGGTGTTGTGGAATTCCCTATCTTGTCCTTTCTCCGTATCCATGGTAACAGGTGCAGAGTTCGCCCAGGCGTCTGGACACATGCAGGTGTGTGTGTGTGTTTAATTACTCTGAGAATCTTTGCTCAACACACAATCACAGCTCTCGCATTAATGTATTGTCATGATGTTTGTGCATTGTAGGCAGTGTGAATTAAATAAAAAAAAAAAGCATAGTTGGCACAATAAATGTCATTTGTGAAAGGCTTTCTTTTCATTTTTGGCACTGAACTACAGCATTTAAACAGTATCATGAATAGAAAGTGCGAGGATAGCCGACCTGTGTGTGGAGAACAGTGTTAGTGAACGTGCTCATTAGCAGAGAGCATGAGGTGCTGTGAACTGTGAACACACAAAGCTATTCCTGAGTGAGGAGCAGTGAATCAAGCGTGCAGAGCAGCGTCTTCGCGTGAGTGTATTTCCGTTCTGCATGCACTCAGTAGTGACGTGTGTGCACATTTGCTTTTCCTCTCTCACAGGAGCTACACTGTGCTGTGGAGTGGGATTTTGAGACTCTGAGGGCGGGAATAAGATGCATGTTCCCACACCTCTGATTGGTCAGTCTCAGCCAATCCCCTTTCTTATGGAGACTTGATCTCATTCAGACAACATTTTTATTTTGACCATCACCATACTCACGCTCTCTGTTAAAGATACTTTTAATCACTGGAACTTGATTATTTTCCAGCTATGGAAAATAATGAAAGTGAAACCAACACTGTATTAATAAAATTCAGCCTTCCAGAGCAGACTGGATTCACAGTGATATGTTCAACACTGCGACTGTTTAAGTCTTAAGTTTAAGGCAAATAAGCCTGTCCTGGTTGTTATGATGTCACGCTTGTGGTTCTCTTTGCCAGCCTGAGTGCACTGAGGTATTATGTTCTATTAGGCTGACATTAGGAAATGATCCTTTTGCAGTGGAGAATGGGTTTTCATGAGCATACTGTATATCTGAATGTGGCTGTACAAGGGTGTGCAGGTGTGCTTGCTTATTTTGTGCTTGCCTGAAGTCCAGTCAACTAGTTCAAAAAATGCCAACTAATGTAATTTAACTGAAAAGTATGGTGACCTAATGACATTTATTAAAATGGAAAATATATGAATATATATGGAATGCATACACCGGCCATGCATAACATTATGAACACCTGCGTAATATTGTGTTGGTCCCCCTTTTGCTGCCAAAACAGCCCTGATCCTTAATGCACTGTGTATTCTGACACCTTTCTATCAGAATCAGCATTAACTTTTTCAGCAATTTGAGCAACAGTAGCTCGTCTGTTGGATCGGATCACACGGGCCAGCCTTCACTCCCCATGTGCATCAGTGAGCCTTGGCCGCCCATGACCCTGTCACCGGTCACCACTGTTCCTTCCTTGGACCACTTTTGATAGATACTGACCACTGCAGACCGGGAACACCCCACAAGAGCTGCAGTTTTGGAGATGCTCTGATCCAGTGGTCTAGCCATCACAATTTGGCCCTTGTCAAACTCGCTCAAATCCTTACGCTTGCCCATTTTTCCTGCTTCTAACACATCAACTTTAAGGATCACTTGCTGCCTAATATATCCCACCCACTAACAGGTGCCATGATGAGGAGATAATCAGTGTTACTCACCTCACTTGTCACTGCTCATAGTGTTATGCCTGATTGGTGTATATGGTATATGGAAAATAGGGGCATTTTCACATTTGCCTTATATCGTTTGCTTTTACATTACCTTTTGAAAGGCAGATCAGTTGCAAAATCCTGTGGAGACTTTGCAGTAGCGTATGTTGACTTTCTATACTGCCAGCAATTCAGTGGGCAGTGGACGTCACTTTTTGGTTGTGTGACATTTCATTATGCATAATTTATAAGGAGTTGTTCCTCTACTTGTTTGTGTAAGAAGACACAGTATTTTGCTGAATAGAGTAGTTATATATTTTTGCACTCTTTTTAAAATCTATCTGGAAGTTTTTTTGTACATAAAATGATTCTGTGGTCAAGGCTTGGCAACCTTAAGAACAAATAAATTCTAATGGTTTGCTTGTAGTACACATACAATTAATTTAGTTTGTTTACCCGAGTTTTATTCCACTATGTAAACAAGACACATCACACGTTTTTGTGCTGGGATGTTAAAAAAATTATATGGTTTTCATCCACATCTACGGCTTCTGGAATAAAGCTAGAAATATTCTTGGGGGAAAAAGAATAAAGAACAACAACAATTACAAATAAGAGAGGAAGAGACAGTGGAGTGTCTTTAACACATTTGACAGGGAAGTGAGAATTAAATGTATCACCACTTTAAGAAAATATTTCAAGCAAATTGTTTTCACCAAGGTAAACTGCGGCAGCACATTAGCATGCAACAAAATGTTTACCTGTTTACAAAAACAATTGCTTTCTCACTTACACTTTGTTTTGATGCTTTCTGGAAGGAGCAAAAGAGTGAGAAAGTTTCATATGATGACTTGAATTTCAGTAAATCCTTTTGTTTTTTCTTTTGTCTATAATGTCTAAGAGTGGATAAAAAGAGAGATTGGCAGCTATGTAAGGTCCTTTTCCCCCTCTTTTATCTCTTATTGTTGACCTGTCAGTTAAATGGTATCTCCTGTTTCTCCTTTTTTATTTAGAACACATTAAAAAGAAACGTTATCAAAGACAACTAGATGCATCTGTCAGAAAAGCTACAGGTTTTAGACTGATTGTCTTACAAATTTCCCTTTATTCTACTTCTATCACTAACCATGTCTCTCTTTGTTGCAATCTCAGAGTTTTCGCTCTGAAGTTCAACTGCGACTTCCTGACTGCTTGCTGTGTGTGTGTGTGTGTGTGTGTGTGTGTGTGTGTGTGTGTGTGTGTGTGTGTGTGTGTGTGTACCTCTCAAGTGCAGACATGTTCACTACCTTTCCTAAGGTTGTTACTGCTTAATAAAAGGCCCAGACTTAAAAGGTGTAGGAGTCACACACACCTTTTTCGAAGCACACAGCTGAAAATATAGTCCATGTTAAGTGCTGTGTATTTGAAAATAACTGTAGCATAGCTTTAATGCTGCACATTTCTTGTGTTAGGACAACTTTGCCATAACATAATTTGTCATAATTTCAAAACCCGATTCTTCTTATTAGTCCAGTTATGCACAGTGTTGCTATTTATTTTAGAGATTTCTGCTTTTACACTTCTCACTTCTTCAGTTTCATCTTCAGGCTTTAATGAGTGCACACGCATGTACACACACACACACACACAAAAAAACATGCACATAAACGCCAATCCAGCTCTCTTAAGCAACTGAATATGGCTGGTCATCTTTAGCTTCACATAAGGATAATAATAATGATGTGATCATGTTCAAGAGGGTGAAAGTAATTAATGTTTAGTTTTTTTCTCGTTATATCACGTGTGCTCAAACTCAATATTCTGATGACCCATTCATCTGTTACCATGTTTACAAGACTATTAAAAAGTAAATCTCCCTCTGTCTGTCTTTCATTCTCTCTCTCTCTCTCTCTCTCTCTCTCTCTCTCTCTCTCTCTCTCTCTCTCTCTCTCTCTCTCCCCCGCTCTCTTTCTTTCTCTCTTGCTCACACACATTCAACATGGTCAAGCCCTTGCTTTATGCCCTCCATATGTGTGTGTCTCCATGCCTGAGGAGAGTTCGGTGGCATTTATAGAAGTTGTGACGCACACTCATGTTTCTTAATGATCCTTTTTCTTGGCTCTTGGCTGAGAAAGAAGATTACACTCAAGCATATGTTTTGCTCGCATGTGTGAAACCGATGATGGGCGGCGTGTCACAAAGCCTGCCGCTTTCCACATGCTAACAGAAATGAGGAGAGCGTGAAGGAGTGAGGGAAACAGAGATGGAATGATGGACATAGAGGAAAGCAGAGGCAGTGAAATAGTTCATTTTTTCAACCTGTACCATTCTCTCACATTCTACACAAAAATACAGCTAAAGCTCAAGGAGCAAATCAAAAGCTGAAAAACGTATGTACCATGTGACCTTTGACCTGAGACAGATGTAACAGACTCATTGTCATAGTCACCTGCCATAACTTTTTTTGCTCTATAATGAAAGAGATAGCAGGGTGGACAGAATGACTCAACATCTTTGGAGGTTCAAATCTGTCCTTCTTCCTAACAGCAAGTTTGCAACGTCTTTGTGATATAAAGTCCAGGCAGCTGAACACCAATGGGCCGAATCTGTTATTCAGTAGGTGCTGTGTGACCTTTGACCTGTGACATGCTCTAAGCTCTTTTTTCTTTTTTTTTCTTTTAAATTTTACAGCATTTTAATTCCAGATTAATTGAATTTTGTGTGTTCTTCAAAATTTTTAAAATTCCCATGACATATTTATCAAGAACAGGAAAAAAGACTTGATTTGTTTGTTAGTATATGAGATTTCAGTAAAGCTTCGATTGAATCATGATGTATTTGATTTCTGTGTATTTTTCAGGTGAAGAGTGATTGAGAAATTTATAGTTATAGTAATAAAATTGAGTAATTTTAAAGTTATAGTAATAAAATATTTACTATCAAATAAAACAAGACAGACCTGCAGTTATACAAAAATATTCCATGCTGGAGTAGTGCAGTTCCACGGCTAAATTGAATTTTCATATAACAGCATGTTTTTTGCTTATTTTGCAATGATTACAAGGTTTAATTTATTAATGAGCAACACTGTGCAGTTTATAGTTATACTTAATGTTGCAGAAAGTACATGATTCTAGATAATCCCTATTACCATTTACAATAACAAATAACTCTCTCATTCTCATCTCTTTCTCTCTCTCTCTCTCACTCTCTGTTTCTCTTAAGTAATTCAGTCATCACTCCTCTGTGATGAAGACTTTACTAAGACTTTACAAAGCACAGAGACACTTAGAAAGTACCAACACTTGAGACTCCATTCATCAATGTTTAAAAAGGTCTCCTAGCCAAAGGTTCACCACATCAGTGACACAACAGTGCTTTATTTTGTTAGACAACGATTTTTTTAATTAGTCTTAGATTATGTGGTGTGTCTGCAAACACGCCCACAAATCCCAGCATGCACTGTTACTATAAAAATAACAACGCATTCAAATGAGCACATTAAAATATACCTTTTTGATGGATCTACTTTCTGAACCGTGCTCATACCGTCTAGACAAGATGACCAATCAGATTTGAGAATTCATTCATGCTGTGGTAAAATATCCTTACTCTTCAGCAGTAAAACTCATTCTTACTGACTGAAAGCACAATTTCCTCTAACAAACAGCGCACTATACTAATTCATCAGAGTTACTCTGCATAAGTTCTCATTATTTATTGTTCACACTAATTTTATGTCTAGTTTCCACCTATCATATCTTCAGCAACGCCTCAAATAAATCTTTCTACAACTAAATTAATTTTTAAAGCCCTTTCATCGGATGTACTTGTTTTTTCATGTTGTTTAAAAATAAATACAATTGAATATCAGGTGTTAAATGTAGTGTACAGTATAGTATCTTAAAATGTGAACTAAATATATGGAAGTATAACAATTATATCTGAATATCTGATTTATTATATCTAATGAAAGGCGTTGCTTTAGGAGGAGAATGCATTTTGAGTAGAGTGATGTGTCTGTGTGTGTGTGTGTGGGTGTGTGTGTGTGTGTGTGTGTGTGTGTCTGTGTGTGAGTGTGTGTGTGTGAGAGAGAGAGAGAGAGAGAGAGAGAGAGAGAGAGAGAGAGAGAGAGAGAGAGAGAGAGAGACGTCTGGTAAATATGTGCTAATGCACACTGTGTGCTCGTCCATTATATTTCCCCTAATTAAATAGGTATTATCTTTAAATATTTAAAGGTTAGATGATTTTTGATAATGGATTCAGACAGCCATTAAGCCATGATTGTTTTATAATGTAGTTAGTGAAAGACATTTGATACAATTTAAGCTGAAATGAGCTTATGAAATGAGAGAGAGAGAGAGAGTCTCTGGAGCCTGTTTGTTTCACTATTAACCCTTTCAGTGAGGGATGGCTGGCTTAAGAACTTTATGTTCTCATTCACCCCTCCCTTCTTTTGCTCATCTACTTAGAGAACAACAGAAACCCTGTACTTGTGTGTGTGTGTGTGTGTGTGTGCGTGTGCGTGTGTGCAGAGAGTCTCCCATGGCGAATGAGTGTTTTGTCACCCACGCTGATTGCTAACTTGTTATCACATTCGCACTTTTCTTCTCCTAAAACCAGGAATAGGGTGAGGAGAAGGTGTCTCATTTCAGTGGCAATGAGGTTCAGGTGAAAAATCTATACAGGGCTTATGGCCATTGTTTAATTCGTTCCTTCAATCATTTATTCAGTCCATTATTTATTATTTAATTACATTATTTTAAATCTCAGTACCAGTCTATCGCAGAGCACCATGCACAAGCTCATTCACACCTAGGGGGCATTTAGCATAGCCAGTCTGCCTGCCTTCATGTTTTTGGAATTTTTGGACCTTAAAAGTCCACAAGAATCACAAAAGTGAAAAGTAGAAAGATAGCATCATTAAAAAAGCTTTGGCCTATTACACACAGTTATGGACACATAGAGAAAGCTTTGCAAGTAAACTTATTTAAAGGGAAGTTCAGAACAAAGTAAGCACATAAGTTGAGATGCTTTTCCTCCAGTTTTTTTATGCCATTTTCATCTGGCCAATTCAAGCTGGACAGGACATCTACCAATGAACAAATCAGAATTAGCCATCTGATTACGCTCCCCTTTTACCCCAACCACAGAAACTCTGACATCTTTCCTGCCCAGTCAGCCTCATTTTACCGTTTTTAATAGAGGCTCATTTTGTGTAGTTTTATGTGTGATAAATGGGAGTAGGAAAGGTAAAAGGAATGAAAATTAGCAGTGTCACTGTAATAGTCAGCACTTAGATCATTGTCTACCTCTAGCATTGTGAAGGTAGACAAGCTGAATTCATGTCTGTTTAATTGAAAACTCATTACTTACCCATATGCACATTAAAGAGCCAAACCTCTAACACTTTTTTTCCAATGTTACAAACGAGCAAATATGAAACTCATGACCCTAAATGGTCCATTGTAATAGCAGCTAATTAAATAAGAAGAGAGTAAAGCTCATTTTAGTTTATTTGATTAAACCAGACACAAAATGTGCTCTGATTCTTTACATTGCAGTGCCATGTGCCATTGATCGCTCTAGCTGGAAGGGGGAATTAGTAATGGATCAAGCACAATCTGCAGTTTTAGCTGACTTTGCTGCATTTTAGAAATATGTACTAAATAAACCAAAACACCACACAAAGTTCATGAGTCACATGTAAATGTGATATGTAGAGCAGGCTGCTGCATCTTTTTTCAAACTACTGCTCATCCTACAGGGCATCTGAACACACTCTGAGGAAAGCATTGTCTGTCCTTTTCCGAATGCATAATCTCATAGGCACATGGTAAGTGTAGACTGACAGATACATGTTGCTTTTCTGACAAAGATGGTTGGTGATTTTCTGTTGCATATTTTAGTCCTGTGCCGCTAAATTATTTGGTGAGGAAAACATCCAGAGGCATTAGTTTCAGCTCTGCTTATACTTACTTACAGCTGAGTGGAAAGGAGGAGAATCAAGGAAAAAAATGAACTAGAGACTTGTTTTGAACGTTGTCTCATTAGTGCTTAATTATGCAACACTTACACCAGGACATTTTGGTATCCATCAGAATTTGCAGGTCTGTTTATTTAAAAAAGTTAAACATTCTGATGCAACAATGCATCACGCTGGGCTTCACACCTGTCATTTCACATCCTGCACTTTGCAAACCAACATTTCATTTTAGCTCCTTGACTCAGAACACTGTTAATGTGAATAAAGAAACATATTCCTTTTACTTTGAGGAGGCAGATTACACAGCTACCCTCAACAGGCACTGCCTATCTACGATGAAGAGCAAATCTTGCTAAAATAAAGCACAGTATTTTGACAGCAACATCAACATTTTAATATAGATGTGTAAGAGATTAATTGACATTTTTATTTCTGGATATTTCTCTGCATGCTTATACTACTTAAAAAAAAACAGAAAAGTATGTTCTATTTTCATTTCTCATATTGAAAATAGAGTTAAAAAAACCCCCACTGGTGTCTGCCAAATTCACACCTACACCAAACCATAAATGAATATCATTTCCTTTTTTGATGGCCGAAACAAGACTTGTAAAGCAGCCTAATGCTATGTGCTTTAGCTTTGTGTTAGCTCATCCTGCTTTTTAAATATTGAAATATACATTGGTGATACATATCCTCAGTAGTCACAGCTTACACATCACAACACTGCAACATATACAACACAGCTTAGTTACTGTGCAACTTTAATTTCACGCAATTATTATATTATTGTGCATCGTAGTTGGGAAATTTCCATATACGCTCTATCCAGTTTCAATTTCAGTGCTATTGAATGAGGTTTTATGACCATATGTTTTAGTGGAGAATGTTTAATATGCTACAGTGGAAGAGTAGTTTAAAATCGACCTCCTTCTTATGTACCACCAGCGCACTGAAGTATATACTTTTAAGTCAGTATCCAGACACCTAATATTTTGGCTTTGTCCTTGATTTTTAAAAAAATATATATATTTTCAATCCCAGGATAGCCTACTTTACTCACACTGACATGACTTAACAGTGTTAACAGTACACATATCTCTCATGCTGACAGGAATCAGACTTTAAATGTGTTTAGGGAAATACCACATATATCTCTGATGATTAGGTGTCTAAAAAAATTTTACCATGTAGTTTACCTGGTATGAACGTGTGTGTGTAGTGGTTTTATTTGTCAGCTCTTCAACCCAACGGATTTAATGCTTATATGTCGTCCCTTAGTTTGTTCTTTATTGTTTTTATTCTTCACATACAGTATCTGTATTGCCCTCATTCTTTAAATGAAGGCTGTGGGTAAGTGAGAGAAACTAGGTAAAGAATGAAAGGTCAAATGTTTTGATAGGTCTCTATTGTCCCTTGCTTCTCTATTTATGTCAGTCACTATAGTAGTAGTATATTCAGAATGAATGGCTAGATGGAGTACAAGGGTTTAAAGCCTACTAGTGATGGTTAGTGTGTGTGTGTGTGTGTGTGTTTAAGAGAGAGAGAGAGAGAGAGAGAGAGAGAGAGAGAGAGGTGATTTTCACTTCTCCCTTGCAGAGGAAATAGTTGACCCTCTCACTCCCTGACTAACCTTCCTTTGCAGGTGTTATACCTAAATATACCCTGCATTTTCCATGAAAAAGACTCACTGTGTTCAAATTCACAGAGTTCATTATTTCAAAAGATGGTACTCTTTGAGCATTTTAGTTAAAATAATCAATAAAAAAAACCTAAATAGATAATTGATTAATTTGTTTTATGCTAGTCTTTTATTACATCTTTGATTTTCAGGTGTAGTAAACAAATAGTCCAAGCTAAACATTATTCCAAAGAATATTCCCTGGGACATTACTTCGGATTAACAGTAGAAATGTCTCATCTATATGCTACTTCTGCAGATCAACAGTTTTCACTGGAGGTAAACTAGTTCCTGCTTAAAATGTTATAGGTAAGGCTTTGAAGTCAGAACTGAAATTAATGGTCAGCTAGGGGGAATTTAATAGGATTGGAGCAATATGCATCATTCAGAACTGACGTAAGCCTATTTAAAAACACTGTAAAGCCAACCAACAACACATCTCAGTAGTTCAGTATAGAGATTCATGAAAGCATGCACTGTTTTCTTAACATCAAGTAGGCTTGGCATATGTTTAACACAATATTATATTCTGTTTTGGAGATAATTCTTAAATAGAAATATACAAAGGAAATCAGCCTACAAAGAAAGACATTGGAAAGTATGTGTATATAAACCTCATTAACTTGTTTAAGGAATTAATTATGTACAGAAGCCTGAATATGGTTTTATGCTTAAAGCTATTTATTTAGATTCAGTAGTTTGATGGTCCACAGAAGAGTGGTCATTTTTTTAAAAATAAAATAGTAACTAGTGTAGGTAATACTTTGTATAGTACCACATCATTCAACATGAGACTCTCAGTTCAAACTATACATTAAGCACGCTGCATAATAATGCAGGTTATAATGCCATATTCAAATAATTTGCTATTATTTGCTTTTGCTTAATGTTTGCTTTATTGTGAATCGGGATAGTTTACAAGGGATTTAAAAAGGGAAAAAAAACAACTTTGGCTTTCCTGAAGTTATGACCCTTATGGTCAGTGACTGTAACATTACAATGTGTTGAATCTGCCAAATATGAGGACAATGTACCGGTGCTAACACCACAGAAATATCCAGCCTGTGCTTCAGGGGTTTCCTCCAGGTTTTTTTCCCAGGTCATGTGTTGTAGACTGATTGTAATCTCTAAATTGTCTGTAGTATGTGAATGGGTGTGTGAGTTGTGCCCTACGATGGGTTGGCACCTTGTCCAGGGGTCCTCTGCATTGTGCCCTCTGGCCTGTGAAATAGGCTCCTGAACCCCTGCAACCCTGTGGAGGATAAGTGGTAGAGAAATTGGACGTAAAAAAAAAAGAAATTGGAATAATTAATGTATTAAAAGTGTGTTGTATCAAGACACCACGATGTCAAAATTGGGTATTGAATTTTGTGTGTGCTTACACCCCAGTTAAATAAAGTTTGACAAAAACTTTAAAAGCTGCTTTTAATTCAAACCCGTGTTTGCTTTAGATCAATCAACATACAGACATATTAGCTTGCTAATCTATAACAATGCTATACAGCTCAGTGTTTTTGGCAGGATATGTACACTACCGGTCAGAAGTTTGGGATCACTTGGAAATTTCCTTGTTTTCCTGTTGTGCACTGGAGCCTCCCACTTCTTTTTCTGTTCTGGTTAGAATCAGTTTGTGCTGCTCTATAAAGAGAGTAGTTCACAGCCTGGTAAGTTCCTACCATGAAAAGAAAAAGTTCTTTCTTTCTGGTCATTTTGAGCCTGTACACAAACATACAATTCCAGATGCTCCAGATATTAGACTAAAAATCAGCTGATTCATTTTAGGTTTTTGAAATTGATAAAAATGGGTTTTTCTTTAGAAAACATGGAAATTTCTAAAAGATCCCAAACTTTTGAACAGTAGTGTACATCACTCATCACAGAAGGCATTAATGTTTTTTCCTATTTTGTAGCTCAAATGCTCTTTGTAGCTCAATCAAACATCATTCTGAGTTCTGACATTCCACTTTCATGCTGAATGCCGTCTAAATCTTAATCTAACCTTTCAGTGAGCTTAGCTTATTCTGCTGAAGGATTTTCATGAGCACAGTCTTACCTTTGCAGCATAGAAAGGGTTTTCTTTCTGAGGCCTTGAGGAGGCACAATTTACACATGGAAATTCCCTAAATCAGCAAAACAGGAAACAGGAAGTGCTGTATATAGGAAGCAGGGAATGCTTCCATTGTCAAAAACAGAAATTTGCTTACCATTGTTTTCAAACAGAGTCTGTTGTCTTCCTGCGTCTCCCTGACATGCTGATATGATGAACATAATTCGCCTTTAAATGACTCATCATGTTGTTGTGTTAAATTAGATAATTAACCCTTAAACAGTTTAAGTTCTCATCAACCCAAAACCATAACAAACACACACCGCTCTCAATTTCAAACGTGACTCAGCCACAGCCTTAGAGCATTCTCTCTGAGCACAACTAACAGCACTATAGTATGATGAAACTGTGTGAAAATGCAGTGAGAAAACCCACTGATCAAGTGGTGTGCATAAATATTAAAGTTATCTTTATTTACATAAGTTATTGTTCTGACTCAAGATGTATTTATTTATGATGAGATATAACTGGAGTAGTCACCGAATATTTATTACATTTTCCCAAGTGCCACTTTATTCACTTTATACAGTCAGGTGTGGTAGAGCAAGTAGATAACAGAAATGCAGTGACAATGGGAGCCACAGGACTGGAACTGAGGACCAATTATTTTACCTCTTACAGCTTCAGAAACATCTTAGACACACAAATGATGATGGGGTACAGACTTCAACTCCTATTTTACAGCTGGCACTGTTGGTAATAGGCTTGTGTGGTATTGATTGATTTTTGGTATTGATGACTGGTATTGATTGATTTAAATACATCTCCTTTTAACAAAGTCAAACACATGCTGATTGATTGATTCACATTAATAAAATGAAAGCATTCTCCCTTGTACAAGGGTATGTACAATGGTATCCATGCAAGTTGAGAGCACATACCAGGGAGAAAGGGGTGGGGCTTTCAGGTGGTGTCATTTAATATTTGAGAGTTCAAAACACCTGAGCAAATTATCCCAGATTCACAAATCGATTATCTCATGTTTGTGGCCTTTTGCCATATTTTTGATTGACAAGATGACAAGTACTCCAATGTTAAACCGAAGAGCTCCTACAAAATATGTGTAATGGTTGGCATTCTTGTAATATAATATAATTGTAATAAACCTCACTGGATTTCGGGGCAGTGTGATATCATGTAGGGATGATAGGATCATCATATTGCACAAGCCTAGTTGATACTGAAAAAAAACCCAAAATATTCCTGATGGATGGATGTACAGATGGATGAAAGGATAAAGCAAAATAGACTTTGCACAGAACTGTACCGCAGTGAGCTATGGAACGGGTAGAAGTTTAATGCTATTTATATTCCATTGTTATGTTAGGGCATAAGGGTGAGAGAGGCACAATAAAAGAGAAGGAGGGTATTTAAATCCCAGGATGTCTGTGTGACCTCCATGGATTCGAGGATTAACATTATGAGTAGAACGTGAAAATGTTGAAAGCGTTTTTTTTTTTTGTTTTGTTTTGTTTGTTTTGTTTTTGGCACTATAATTAATAACAGATGTAACAAATCTCAAAGCTTATTTACACGTCCAAAGTGATTAGTGATCTTAACAAGTGAGTTTGGCATTTGGAGTTTGGCGTTGAGATGCAGAAAGTTTGCCTACAGTACTGTGCGATCTGCGGCTAACGCACTAACTGCTCCTGCAGCCAACAACTCCTGAACTTTCTCGATTGAAACTAGTTTGTTCCCATGGAGACTCGAGCCTGGGAAATGCTTTCTGAAAAGATAGGAAACAACTTGTACCACATTATCCCAGTTGAACAATGTTTATGTCCAGAGGGAAATAATTAAATTGAATTGTTAATTAAAAGTGTTGGGTTAAAATCTTCGGAGAGCATTGCTGCTACCTAATCAGCTCGGCTTCTCTAAAATAAAGGACGTCATGGTGTTGCCTGACTAGCCTTAGCATCCTCAACAATCTTCACACCCAGAATGTAGTAAATATATTATTATTCGTTACTTTAAATGTCTTCATTCTTTATATTATCACTTACATCTCCAATATAGACTCCTAGTGAATATCTGTGTATTAAAGGATCTGTAAAGCCTGGCCACGGTTTTTTGTTTTGTTTTATTTTGGGTTTTTTTTATGTCGCCTTCTCATTTTAATGGCATTATTAGGTATTAGGCGACTCTGGAATCAGATCAGACGCAGCCGCTTTCAGTCCCTGGAGAGTGTACGTGTGAAAAATTCTATGTTTCAACTCCATTTATTCACCTAAACTGATTAGGGTCTGCCACACAAAACACTTCTGCATCTTTTCATGTGTCCGTCTCTTGTTCATGCTGTTGGGCTCTCTGTGTTTTTCTAATTTGGCACGTCTTTCTGTCTTTCAATACAATTTTCCTGTATTTGTACCTCTAAACATTTTTCTGTTTGAGACAGATTTATTAGTGTGACCGATTTTAATTATGGTAAATCCACTTTCAAGTACAACAACCAGTCAAAACAATAATCACATTGTTCTTGAGCCTAACATTTTTAGTGAGAAAACAAACACTGTTCCTCTCTCACAGATCAGCTGAAACGTTCAGTCTCATGAAGAGTAACATGATAAGGGATTTGCAAAAACAGGAACATGAATAGTGGACACTACACGGCTTTTATCAACTACTAACTGTTGCACGCTACACAAATTGCATCTGATACCCAAATTCCACTTTCTCATGAAAACAAACTTAAGAGCTGTCTGTCATGTTCATCTGTACTGTTTATTCACCACAGAAACAAGAGAAACAATAGAAAAATGTGGAGGGAGGATCGGTTGGAGCAAATAAAAATGTATTTATTTTTTTTCTTGGACTGTCATTGGCTGTCTCTCAGCGCTATTATTTATTTATTTTTTTTACAAGTCACTCACACTATACAATTCGGTGCCAAGAATACCAAATACGCTTGAAACTCTCAAAGAATAAGCTCACGTTCTGTCCGAGGAATGCCCTAATCTTTGCCTCTTATGTTGCTTAGCAACCAGCACACTACAATGCGTGGCAATGAGTGGAAGTTATTATTAAGATATTAAATTGTTCATTTATTACAAACTTACTACTAAGATCTGTTTTATTTAATTACAAAACACCATTTTTATTTATTGATTATTAGTAATATAATTTAAAATAAAAATACATCAGCTCTGGAAGAAAAATGCTTAAAAATATACCTGTTTCTGAATATTTATTTATTTTATTATTATTTATAAATTTTTTTTGATAATAGAATCACAATCAGACAAATGATTTCTATTTGGTAAGCGGACTGAGGCCTTCAGACCCTCCTATATTTAGTGTCTGTGTGCTTGTGTCTGATGCTGCTTGTGTCTGATGCTGTCTGAATGCCAGCATCTTCAAAAGCAACCTTTATTTATTATTTCTAAAACATTCTCTTTAATATGACAGGCATGCTCATTCAACCCACCCTCTATAACACCACCTTTAAAGGCTCAAAGCTGTATGTATAACTTAGCCATGTTTGAACTTGCTAATAGTTATTTCTCTGCCCAACTGTAGTGCATGAAAGGCATTTTTTTTGTTGCTTTCCTCCCTTTTCCAATTTTTCTTATGTACTTTAGCGTGCCATTAACTTTCCAATCTGTTATTTGTTTTTCTCCTTTAATGTGTTTTTTGAACAAAGGGAGAGAAAACAAACAGGGAGAAAGCAGTGTGATGGAGCGCTGCTGTACAGCAAAGCCCAGACAAGCCCAGACGCTCCCTCAGAACATATCTCTCTCTCTCTCTCTCTCTCTTTGTCTCTCTCTCTTACTCTCTCTCTTCCAGAGGGTCTAATTTTGATGATAGGTAATACTAACAGGAAACAGTTTTTCACTTGGATATTGGCTTGTAGTCCCAGCCTCTAAGGCATAATCAACACCTTACCTCGCTTTTCATTCTCTGCTGTACTCTACTCTACTTTATTCTACTCTCTCTCTCTCTCTCTCTCTCTCTCTCTCTCTCTCTCTCTCTCTCTCTCTCTCATTGCTGTTTCCTCTCAGTATCTCTCTAGTTTCCCTATGGATTTGGTTCCTGCATTTATCTCACACACACACACACACACACACACACACACACACACACACACATTAAAAGCCAGGTGGTAGGGCGGAGAAAGGAGAGACATGAGTAGTAGATGCTTCTCATCCGCCGCTTTCAAAGAGTGAGGCTGCTGCCTTATTATTTTAGACTACATTGGCAGGTAAGGAGTGAGAAGGGAATGCGGAAAAGAGGGGGAGGAATCAAGGAGATAAGTGCAGATAGGAGGAAAGATCCATTATTGACACAAGGTCATTAAATTCTCGATGACAGACAGATGCTTGTGGTACTGGGGAAAAAAAATGTATGCCTTTAATATCATTAAAAAATATCATGCTTTGCAAAATGTTTTTCTGTGCTGTTATGCCTTCAAAAAAAACAAAAACAAAAAAAACATTCATTAATAATGAATTCAATTAAATTGAATTGCATTTTCTGATAAAAAATAGTGCCAAACTGTTCTCACAAAGTTCGGAGCATGAAATTGTCCAAAATGTCTTGGTATGCTGAAGAAAAGTTCCTTTCACTGGAACTAAGGGGCCAAGCCCAACCCCTGGAAAACAACACCTGGATTCAATGATTTGGAGGGGTGTCCCAAAACTTTTGCCAATATAATATATATAGGATATACTAAATATATACTCACTTTTAGAACAACAAACAAAAAATTAGCATGACTAATTTTAAAACACACCATTCGTATCCAATCACAATAGAATAATAATAAAGGCTTTCATTTTCTTTACTCCTCCGACCTGAATCCTGAATTTAATACTTACAGTGATTTTTTTTTCTTCTTCTTTTTTTTTGTTGCTACAGACACAAATTCAGTGGAGAATCTTTCAGTTATACTGATAAAGTATGGGATATAGATGATATTTTTCTAAACATAATTTTGGTTTAATTTCATTCAAAGCAGACCATCAGCTTACTAACCTCACAAACAAAAAAACCCATTATGAATTCAATTAAATAAAATTGCATTTTTCGGAACAAAAATAGTGCCAAAAATATATTTATTTTTAAGCTGTAATAGTTTCTTATAGCATGCAGCTACTGTCTAGATAAAGGGGGAAAAAAACTGTCATCCGCTGCATAGACTGAATCAGAGAATCAGAAACCACCACCAACGAACAGAGCAGAGAGAGTGCCAAGGCATGTGCGAGCTTCCTTTGGGGCAGAACAGGTGCAGTAAGTCTAGGGAGAAACACGTTAGGAGCTGTGGGTTTTGTCATGATATACAGCTCAACTTCTGGTTAACCGAGTTACACACCGGAGGCAACATTTGCTACTAATTCAAGAATATTTGTGTGCGATAGAGTCTTTGACTTCCTGTTCCAGGAGCACGCTTTTTTGTGACAATTATCAAACAAGACAGATATGGCTTCATTTTGTGGCAACAAATGGTTTCATGTATTTTATTTTAGGTATTATTACCTAATTTTTCTTAAACAGATACACTTTCAACCAACTGGATTGCTATAAAATGCAGTTGTTCTGTATCCTTAGATTATGGGATACAGTTTAAAGCCAGTTCAGGTACACTGAAAAAAAAAAGTGAAGTAAAGGTTTTGTCAGTGATGTAAGATTTAAGATTATGGAGTTTGTAGATTCATTTAGCCAGCTTTGAGCATTTTCTACCCTGAAAAGGCCTAATCAGTTATTGGGATTTATGAGCATGACGATGAAAGCAGGGAATAAACATGTAATTGGCCAATAAATAAAAAAAGGGGAAGGTTTCTCAATGGAATGACATACTTTGCCTTCATTAGGAAAAAATATTGTCAGCCTTCACTTATTGCTACTGTTGAACGGTGTGTGCTTGCTATCATAACTCTCTGCGATTGTTTCTTGAGAGCTTTCAGAGGCATCAGTATTGGTTTACTGCTGTAATGCCTGAGGCAATGGCCAATATTTTGAATCTACATTTTGATATAAATCATTTCCTAAACTCTTAATGTACTAATCTCAGGATTTAGTAGCTAAATACAGTATATTGCCAAAAGTTTTGGGACATCTGCCTTTACATGCACATGAATGTAATATGGAGTTGGCCCACCCTTTGCAGATATAACAGCTTCAACTCTTCTGGGAAGGCTTTCCACAAGGTTTAGGAGTGTGTTTATGGGAATTTTTGATCATTCCTTTAGAAGCGCAATTGTGAGGTCAGACACTGATGTTGGACAAGAAGGTGTGGTTCATAGTCTTCACTCTAATTCATCCCTAAGGTGTTGTATCAGGTTGAGGTCAGGACTCTGTGCAGGCCAGTCAAGTTCTTCCACACCAAACTCGTCCATCCATATCTTTATGGACCTTGCTTTTTGCACTGGTGTGCAGTCATGTTGGAACAGGAAGGGGACATCCCCAAACTGCTCCCACAAAGTTGGGAGCATGAAATTGTCCAAAATGTCTTGGTATTCTGAAGGATTAAGAGTTCCTTTCACTGGAACTAAGGGGCCAAGCACAACCCCTGAAAAACAACACCTGAATTCAATGATTTGGAGAGGTGTCCAAAAACTTTTGGCAATATTATATACATATACGGTATACTAAATATACACTCAGTTTTGGAACAACAAACAAAAAATTAGCATGACTAATTTTAAAACACACCATTCGTATCCAATCACAATAGAATAATAATAAAGGCTTTCATTTTCTTTACTCCTCCGACCTGAATCCTGAATTTAATACTTACAGTGATTTTTTTTTCTTCTTCTTTTTTTTTTGCTACAGACACAAATTCAGTGGAGAATCTTTCAGTTATACTGATAAAGTATGGGATATAGATGATATTTTTCTAAACATAATTTTGGTTTAATTTCATTCAAAGCAGACCATCAGCTTACTAACCTCACCCTCTTAATTTCTGTCTCTTTTTAGAATTCTATATTTAGTAGATTTGCCCATGGAATTTTAAAGTCTGTGCATTTGTCTGCTTTTTTCAGTTTTATTGACATAAGGCAAAAATGTCCTTTCAATACCTGAGGAAAACAGAATTTCACATTTAATGGAATGCACTGAAAAACAGTGTTTCTTTTCTTTTCTTTTTTGGGTCATTGGTTCAGACAGACCACTGCTTTGTTCATTTAGCATATCTTGTTTTTATTTTTGGTTTTCCATTACGTTGAAAGGAGAAGTCAACACTGCTTAAGGTCAGGAAGATAGTTTATTATTATAGGATGCAGATGCTCGAAACAGGTCAGAACTGTTATGTCTTCAGTTAGCAAAAAAATAAATAGAAAAAATATATAAAATATACAGATACTAGTCAAAAGTGAATTTGAGAGTTTGGGAGAGTGTAAAAGCATTGTACACTCTAAATAATAGGGAAATAATATTTGTTAGCAAGTAAGAATAGCACAGATTCTCATTAAGTGTATTCAGGTAATATACCATATTGCCAAAAGTTTTGGGACACCCCTCCAAATCATTGAAATCAGGTGTTGTTTTTCAGGGGTTGGGCTTGGCCCCTTAGTTCCAGTGAAAGGAACTCTCAATGCTTCAGCATACCAAGACATTTTGTACAATTTCATGCTCCCACCTTGACTGGACTTGACTGGCCTCCACAGAGTCCTGATCTCAACCTGATAGAACACATTTGGGATGAATTAGAGCAGAAACTTAGAGTGGATGGGTGTCCCAAAACCTTTGGCAATATAGTGTATGTATAGATCACAAGTATGTAAACACATTTTTTAATCTATGTTTTTTAACAGAACTAGTGTAAAACCTGTTGCTATATATTTCTTTCTTTTGTGCAGTTGAGAAATAGACACTAATAACATTAATAACTGGCAACAAACATAAATTCTCCCCTCACTCAGATGTGTTAAGGTGAGTAATGGTTAATAGAGCATCCAGGGAGAGAAAGGGTGATGTGGAGGAGTGGATATGGTAGAGCTGGAGCTGAGTGACAGGGTCAAAGTTCAAGATGCATGCGTCTATGTATGTGGAGCCAGTGCCTCAAGTGACTTAGAAAACATGTTTCATCTCATTGTTTCTTCTTTGTAACCTTGTAATTAGTTCATAGTTCACAGTTCATGAGGTTAATTAACCACTAATAACATTCATTCAGATCTTTTTTCTTGTAGAACTTACAGTATGATTACTTACAGTCACAAATCAAATCATATTTGCAGGTTTAATCAATATAATTTATTATAATAAATAATAATCAATACTCAAGCTGTTGCACATTTTCTAGGTTTCTAATGTGATCTTTTAAATAATTTGTATTAAATATTATTTGAGGTAACTCCTTTGTACTAAAGGTCAGATTTTCTGAGAGCAGGATCCCTTCCATTGAAGCACATGTTCAGAAGATATGTTGATGGTTTGGATCTAAAATGGAACATCAGGTACATCAGCTTGAGTGCACACTGTCATTAAAGCAAAAAAGGATGTACCAAATACTAAGAAATTCTACAATTATGTAAATATTTCTAAGGTTCTGCTGTTGACCCATGTTATTACTGACACTATAACACAGAAGAATTTTCATTTGTGCTCTCAGACTCGGGTCTCAGTGGCCCCGCCCCCACTGTACATCCTTCCATATAGACATGGGCTTCGCATTGAGGACGGGCCAAGAGGGACTTTAAATGATCTAAAATAGGAGCTAAAAATAGGATTTAATGAAGGTTTAAATGAAGACATGGTCCTGCTAAACACCTGGTGTGCTAAACAGGTTGGCACTGCAGGGAAAATCTGCGCCAAGTGTAAACTTTGACCTGTGCACTTCAATACTCGTCTACTTTAACACTGACACACTAGTGAGAAGGATGGCATGCTGAAGAACAGTGAGCTAAGTGAGCAACTTAATCCAGCATGACTTTCAAGTATGCGTGTGGAGTAGTGTACAAAATGGTTTATTGTGTTTATGCTTTGAAACAGAATGTTTATATGTTAGATTTTTAGTAGTTTGTAGTGTGTGTGCGTGTGTGTGTGTGTGAGAGAGAGAGAGAGAGAGAGAGAGAGAGGGAGAGAGAGAGTGTACAGCAAGTTTCTGTGTTATTGAATGAATGTATTCTGTGTGCACGTGTTTGTGTTTGTGTATGTGTGTGTGGGGGGGGGAGAAAGAGAGTGTACAGCAAGTTTCTGTGTAATTGAATTTTCTGTGTGCACATGTGTGTGTGAGGGTGTGTGTGTGTGTGAGAGAGAGAGAGAGACCACTGTGTGTTAGACCTTTCCCCCTTTGAGCTATGGGATTTTTATTGGACCATTAAAGTCTCACGCTACATGGAAAACCCAGGGCACTATAACATAGAACAGAACTCCAGGTACTCTCTTTCTTTCACACACACACACACACACACACACACACACACACACACACACACACATGCTTTCAACATACTCACACAGGTGTACACTAAAATGCGGTGGGAAACTTGTGACCCTTAATTTAAGCAGTATCAGGTTAGGATAAAGCAGTTAAAACAGGAGGCAGATATAAGATTTACAAACACATCTGAACTTAATAATTACTTAGGAACTGTTGACCATCTGATCAAGGTTACTTCAGATTTGGTCCAGTGACTACTATAAGTGACTTCAGAAGAGATCTAAGTCCTTGTAGACGTTTTTAAACGTTTGCTCAAGCTTTTTTGGCCTAGAATAGCCTTTGTCCTTTATTTCTACATCTTGCAGTGTTCATGGAGTATTGTTTTTTGTTTTAGTCGTGTCTACTCTGTAGTCCTAATTTTAGAATGAAACACGACAGTGGTACAGTCCAAAAAAAAAACTGAAGGCAGTTTCTTTCAAAAGTGTTCATGATGTTGCCTGACCTGTTAAAAAGCTGATGTGTTTAATTTCTGCAGGGTTCAGTGAAGATCTTTTTCCTTTTGGTTTATAAGGAAGTGAAAAGACTGTGGCACAAATTTAACCAGTCCTTTTTTGATCATTCTTCTATTGGCCTGCGCATTATTTTTCAAGGTTGAGCATTTAATACCAGCAAATATTTTGTCTCTTTGCATGAGAAAAAGAATTTTCTATGACTTAATATCTGTGTTAATATTGTGTGTGTGTGTGTGTGGTTAGGGAGGGTGGGGCTCAGGCACGAACAGTGAGAGAACAGTGAGATACAGAGAGAGCGAGAGGTGGGGTGGATGGAGCTGTTATATCCGTCACCCCACTGCCCCCTCTACTCCTCTGTCTCTCTCTCTCTCTCTTTCTCTCTCATGTGTGTGTGTGCGTTGGCATTCCTGTGCTCTGCTGCTCAGTGTAAGATGAAGCACCTGTGTCTGTGAAACAGGTCAGCAGTCAGTTTAGTCCTCCTGCCCAGCCCAGCTGCACCAGCCTTATTTATAGCAGGGTGTGTGTGTGTGTGTGTGTGTGTGTGCGGTGTGTGTGTGTGTGTGTGTGTGTGTGTGTGTGTGTGTGTGTGTGTGCGCGTGTGTTCTGTATAAAAATCATATGAAGTGCAGAGAGCAAGAGAACTGGTTAACTTATAGTTATCACTGAGAAAAACAAAGAGGTAAAAAGAATGAGTGGGAGAGAAAGAAAGAGAGGAGGAACGATAGAGAGGAAAACACTGGTTGCTCTGCTCAGTTGAGTAGCCCAGCTTTCCTTCCCTTTGGTATCTGGTGCACTCCCCATTTTTTCTCATTCTTTTCCCCACCCCCAACAATTCATCTGCTCTCCATCATTCAGTCATGTCTGAGCTCAGTGAGTATGCAGAGGTCAAGGTTAAGACTTCAGCTCGCTTGATGTGTTTTCATCTTTTCCCAGCATCCCCATGCTGGGCTGAATTTCCACAGCTATAAGACTGATCAATATTTAATTGGCTCTAAAACAAATTAGAGATTTTTTTCTGCCCATCTGTTTTCATATGAACTTTGTTCATAAAGAAAAAAAACATAAACAGAAAAAAAATCCCTAATATGGTTTGCTGTTTGGCTGCAATGTAAAAGTTTGTGAAGGTGTGACATGGCGTGCCAAGAAAAAAAAAGTCTGTTTTTTTTTTCTTGAAAAAAGCCCAGTCTTTCCATCTCTGAGTGAGATTGACTGGTGATTTTGGCTAAATATCACTTAACGTTAGCATAGCCGAACTCGCTAGAATGTAACCTCATTATGATACATATATTCAGTTTTTTATTTGTTTGACCACTCTGAAGGTGTCTACTCTTTTTCCTCCAAAGACCACATGCCTCAGTTTAGCACAGATTTATAAAAAGATACGCATTTTAAGGATTACATTTTGTATTCACGTTTGTACTTAGGGTTCTGATTTTTTTTTTTTGTACTGCAGACCATCATTTTTAGTTTTTTAAAAATATATTTTTAAAGGCAAAAACATAAACATAAAAAACATAAATAAAGTATAAATTAATTAAATGCTCAAAGGAAAAGGGAAAAAATGTTTTATTTAATGTGATGTATATATTATTTGAAAATTTATCCTCACATACTTATACATAATACATTATCCTCACATACATAACCTCACATGCTCCAGACCTGTTGCTCCTTTGAGACTTTATGAAGAATTCTTCTGGAAAGCCTTGCATTTATTTTATTCGGATCAAGAAATAACTGGTTTTGCCGTTATGCTTTTCTCCCCATTCATGTAGACAGGAGTCAGGTCCTGTATGCCTGTAAACAACAGCAGTGCAAAGATGGCAGCTGAGTGGACTGCTTTTACTACAAGTACTTTGTATGTGAACTTCTTTAAACTTGAGTAAGCAGAACAGCTGGTGAAAATGGAGAACAGTGAACTGAGTAGTTGTGACGTTCATAAGGCCATGTATCTGAGAGCGTTTAGGAGATGAGTCACATGCTGCAGTTATTTACAATGCAAAGAGAGCAAGCTAATGAAGTGCGGAATATGCAGCACCTTCTCTGGACTCATCTGCATAATGTTGTGTCTTATGGAAAAGTCACAGAGAGCATCTCACCTTTTCACCGACGCCAAAAAATCAGTTTACACAACTATTTACAGAACTGTTCACTTCAGAAGCAGGTGTAGCCGAGACTACGCTACACTTTTACTCTCTCCATCAATTGTGTATTGCACAAGCAATTGGAGTGTGTGTGTGTGTGTGTGCTTGTGTGTGTATGTGGTAGTTCCAGTACTGATTAGAGTGAAGAGTTGAAAGGCGATCTCAAACTGATTGGGGATTGATATGAGATTGATTTGAGTTTTGTGTTTAGTATTACATAGGGGAAGTGATGAGTGTAATGACACTTACTTGTGTGTGTGTGTGTGTGTGTGTGTGAGTCAACACATATGCATCTCTGTACATGGTATGTGTTTTCATGCCCTCATGTTGCTGATCAAATGTCAGTGTATCTTGCGCTTTTCTGTGCTAATTCTTTATCAGTCTCTCTCTCCATCTCATATTTTATCTCTGTCTTATTTTCTGATGCTGTCGCATTTGTACAGAAATATCAGTCCATCTTTCTCTCGGACCCCCCAACACGCATACGCACGCACACGCAAACTCGCATACCCTTTCACCACTGAAGAAATCTGCTGAACATCTGTACACATCTGGTCTCAGACACAGCAAAGAAGGGTTGGAGTTGGGGGATGGGACTACTTTTCAGTATTTAAGTGAGAAGGAGAATCACACACACACTCACTCATACTCTCACACTAATCTCCTCTCAGTAGAGTGGATCTTAGTCTCCATCCCCTTTATACTAGCTCTTATCAAATTACAGTGACAGTTATAAACTTTTAACTCATGTATCTATTGTATTCATTTTCCAGTTAAACCGAAAAGCAGTGTCACCTAAAGCAAGTACAAACTCACACTTGTTTGAGGAGAAACTGGAGACGGACAACCCACACCACGAGACATTTCATTTCAGTCGTCACTTACCATGACTTCTTCACATAAAACCCAGATTCAGTGAATGACGATCATCTCTGAGTCTCACACTTGCCTGTTCCTTGCTGTTCTGAATCCATGGATAGATTTCTTCATCTCATCACAAGAAGATTCAAATGAGATTACAGCAGGTTCATACAACATACAGTGACTATCTGCTTAAAGCATAATACGTTGAAATGTAGAGATAAAACCTATATTGTGACCATCGTAAAATGCCTCATTGTGATTATTAGGCTAAATGTATCCTATTTCAATATTATTACTCGAGCATAACTATTCATTTGTCATGCTTGCAGCAAGTATAAACAATAACGATCTTTTGACCTTTTAAATATTCTGTTAAATAGGTCTTTTTATTATTATTTATTTCAAGCAGTGATTCTATAAGTGTGTGTGTGTGTGCATGTGCATACATAAGCCATCCATTGTGCAGTTCATAGACATTCCTATGTCATAACTACCCCACCTTGACAGAGTCTCTGCATGACCATGGCCATTATGTGTAAGAGGGTTTCTGTCTCCTAGTTGCTGGAGCCCACACAGATATGTGATACGATACTGCACCTGGGCAAGCAAATGTGGACTGTTGCTTGGCCAGTCGACAGCCATGTAAATTTGGGATTTGTTTTGAGTAATTACATTACATTTTTCACTAATGGACATTCTAGCATTAGCACCCTGCAGCAGGGTGTGTGTGTGTGTCACAATGAAGAGTAGTCCAAGGAAAAAAAACACATTGTAGCTTTTGGTATGTTTCTGATTTTTTTAACCACTATATAAATTTGTTTTAACATGTGACAACAGAAACGTATTTCTCATATGTGACCAAGGATTAGAAAAATTACAGTGGCCAAAAACAAACAAAAGGTTTTCATTAAACAAAATCCAAAACAAATTCCATTCCATAGCCCAAACAGAAACATTTATCCAATAGGCATACACCGACCAGGAATAACATTATGACCACCTGCCTAATATTGTGTTGGTCCCCCTTTTGCTGATAAAACAGCGCTGACCCATCATGAACTGTGGATTCTGACACCTTTCTATCAGAACCAGCATTAACTTCTTCAGCAATTTCAGCAACAGTCTTTGCTTCCCATGTGCATCACTGAGCCTTGGCCACCCATGACCCTGTCGCCGGTTCACCACTGTTCCTTCCTTGGACCACTTTTGATAGATACTGACCCCTGCAGACCGGGAACACCCCACAAGAGCTGCAGTTTTGGAGATGCTCTGATCCAGTCGTCTAGCCATCGCAATCTGGCCCTTGTCAAACTTGCTCAAATCCTTACACTTGCCCATTATTCATGCTTCTAACACATCAACTTTGAGGACAACATGTTCACTTGCTGCCTAATATATCCCACCCACTAACAGGTGCCATGATGAGATAATCAGTGTTATTCACTTCACCTGTCAGTGCTCAGAATGTTATGGCTGATCAGTTCCTGTCCAAATTTCGTCGCTTCCTGCCTGGCTACAGGAAGATTTGATGTTATATAGCCTTTATAGTTGTATTTTTTTTGCATGACAGGAACAAGGCAGAAAATATTTTTTGCAAAATTCTAAAAGCAACACTGCAATCACAGAGTAGATGGACACTCTTCATAATCTATGAAAAATAAAGCTCTTGCATGTTTCTGGTTTAATGTAGTATTTTGATTTCTGCACCATGTTTCCTGTTGGCTGTGGGTGATATGACAATAATATCATATCACTATACTTAATCATGATTACCACAGATAACTTGCATTTTTATTGTGGAAAATATGTATGTAATAATATTTAGTGTTTACAAAATTAAATGAGCAGAGTCGGAAAATGTAAACCATTTTACAATTTAAAGATTTAACAACAGCTGCATTTAAGAAGAGTTTTTAATTGGTGCAAAAAAATCATGATATCACAGAAATGAGTATTGTGATCGATATTACATCACTGTAAATTCCTACTTCTGATAGGCAGAGCAGGACATGGAAAGATGCTATTAACCATTCTTTTATTTCATTTTAATAAGCTTCCAACTAAACAGAATTGTGTGGAATGCTGAACCCAAATGAAAAAGAAATCATTTCTAATCCCTGGATGCAACTTTTCTGCTGCAATTTGCTGTGGAATTTTAAGAATAAAACACAAAGGGAATCACAAGTTTGATTCCTTCACAGAACCATTGAGCATCACCATAGATCTCACTACATATTTCTGTACAAAAATATAGAGTTACCTTTTTTATTTTGGTAAACAAGTACATGGGGTTGTCTCCACTGTGCTCCCTTATGTGCCTACAAATTACTCTAAAGTAATTACTCTCTCCCAAAGTAATGCCCCATGTAGTGGATCGGGTGCCACATTGGATATACAGGATGTATTTTGTCCAGTCTGGACATACTACCATACCACCATACGAACAAGACAGAAACTGTAGTCTTTGGAACACAGGCCTAGATTCTTTCTGAGTAATTTTAATATAGCGTTCATGCATGATGTAGTATCTTATTTTAGTTGAGCTCTCATTTTTGGCTGCTATCACAGAACGTGATGGGTAGACTAAGCATGAGCAATATATGTGAAGAATACACCCAATGTGGGCTGCCCCCAAAACATGGTTTGTGTTTAGGGGTCAGTGTAACGGTCAGTAGTGGTAGTATCACAAAACAGCCCACCTCAGTGTAAACCTCCCGCACCTAGATCACTCCCAGGTGTGCAGAATATGTCATCTCTCTCTCTCTCACCTTCCTTCCCTCTCTCTCTTTCTCTCTCTCCCTCCCTGTCTATCTCTCTCCCTCTCTCCCTCTTTCTCACTCCTTCCCTCTCTCTCCTTCTCTCTCCCCCCCCCCCCTCTCCCTCCTTCTCTCTCTCTATCTCTCTCTCTCTCTCTCCTTCTCCCCCCCATTCTCTCTGTCCTTCTCTCTCTCTCTCTCTCTCTCTCTCTCTCTCTCTCTCTCTCTCTCTCTCCTTCTCTTGCTTTTCTTCTTTTTCTCAGCGCAATAAGGTTATCACATGTATTTCTGATTTACAGACATTATTCACTCAGTCATCTCCCTTTCCCCTGTCCCTCTTGTAGATCATAGATGCATTGTTTGTACTTACACTTTGCATTTTTTGGGAAAAATTACAGATTGAAATCAGTTTGTTCAGTATGCAACATCTTCAACATCTGTAATTAACTGTCCTGTCTCATCTTCCTCCTACTTCACAGAGCAAGCATAGGGCAGAGACAATTCTGCCGTGTTGGACGTCTGTTAGCTCTTGTTGCTGTTTGTGTTTTTGACCATTAGCAACATCTAGAAAAGTTTGCATATCAGGTGAAAATAAGCTTATATTAGTCAAGTAGTGGCATTCCTTTACATTCTTGGTCACTTAAAAGAGATAACTATTTATTTTGACTTACTTATTCTTTAGTGATTCGGTGTTTAAAACATTGATGTAATGTTGTAATTTGGTTGTAATAAGTTGTACAAACTGATTTGGATTTTCAATTTACAGTCAACTGATTTAATCATTTTGGAAGCATTTGTGTGTGTGCGTGTCTGTGTGTGTGTGTGTGTGTGTGTGTGAGAGAGAGAGAGAGAGAGAGAGAGAGAGAGAGAGAGAGAGAGAGAGAGAGAGAGAGAGAGAGAGGACTGTTTCACTGCCCTTCATTAAGCTCCAGAGACACAGACAGGAGCAAAGGTTTATGGGCTGTCTAGTAGAGTGACATACATGCTGGGTTCATTTAGGCAAGGGATAACAGATAGCTGTCTGCCAGGAGCGTGTGTGTGTGTGTGTGTGTGTGTGCGCGTGTGTGTGTATAAGCAGACAGGTGCTCTATAACCACCACAAAGGTGGCACTTTATGAACTCTTTGCTGCAGCAATATGGAATAATATGGAAAGGGTAATTAAGGTGTGTGTGAGAAGGACTTTGTTAATCCTCAGATGTGTTTTCTGAAATATATGTGATTTATTGTGTGGAATGTGGAAGTGCAATGCATGAGTGCACACTGAACTCATCTAAGCAGACTGCTTCTCTTTCTTTCTTTCTTTCTTTCATTCTTTCTTTCTTTCTCAGTAAAGAGAGAGTGTGCTTCCTCTAAAGGATGCGTGTAATATAAATAGCTTGTGTCTGTTTCTTTGTGACGGCAGAGATAAATGCATTAATACATCTCTGTTTCATGTTGACCTGCTTTAATTTCATCTGCACGAGAGACATGGGCTCGTCTGTCACTGTAACTTTATTAGCTCCTGACAGAGGCTGCAGTGTGTAACACACACACACACGCACACACTTACACACCCACACCCGCACACACATATATGCACAATTGGCTTTAACAGGTTGTCTAAGACTTTTAATTCAGCTCAGTAGTAGAAGAGAAGTGCTTTAAATATTGATGCTGTACCTGCATATTGATCACAGGGAGTTTTTTTTTTTTCTCTTTCTATCCGTCTTTTTATCCGAGTTTTATTGGTTCTTTATAATTTGGCCTTCTATGCCTTTCATGGCGTTTTAGACCTTTGTGGTAGCCATAACTTTTTTCAAGTGTGTCCGTGGTTTGGCAAGTTCTAGGCCTTGTCATGGTCAATAGACCATCAGTGTATGGAAAACTCAAGAAACAATAATGAAGAATTAGAGCAGGGAACATGTATGATTCCTGACTTTTAGATAAGTGACAAGAAGTGATAAGAAAAGTATTGAATTTTTTTTTTTACAATAAATAAATAAATAAACACGTCTATCACTTATATATCACGGCTCATGTCGGCTTACATTAGGATGGGCAGATCCGAAGGGTCTACACTCTTTAAAACAGTGCTGGACTTTGCTGGGATTTGTTTTAATCCTAATAGCTGTGGATAAAAGTATCACAAAATGAGCTAGAATGTGGTGAAGTTTAATCCTAAGTCAGAATAAAATAATAAAATGGTGAAAATATCTGTTAAGCAGCTGTGTAGTATTTCCATTAGCTTATTGTTTGGTGTCTTGGCTGTGTCTTAACTACTGGTTGAAGACAGAATATTTAGTGCAATTACATAGAATTCCTTAGCTGTAGCTCTTGCTGGCCAAATATAGAAGACTGCGGGACAAAACTCCTGTATGTGTCCTCCTGATACGTAGAGTTCAGGAGTCTTTAAACAGTAGAGTGGTTTCTTTAATTCCATTTCCATGCTCAGTCATTTCTAACGAACCTGCCGTTATGTGCAAGCTTTTATTGAACTTCATGCTACAATACAAAACTAACATTCAGGACAGCTATTGCTATGCATTATTATATTTTATATTTCTGTTCCTTTAACGTTACATGTATTAGTCACACAAACACACATGCTGACACCGACAGGACAAACTCTCCGTTGCACTGGAAAATGTTGAAAGCATTACTTCATGTTAAATATAATTATTTCTCCAGAATATCCATTCATTGCCTCTTATACATATAAATAATAAAATAAAATAAAATAAAAAATATGCAGAAGGCACATTCCTAATACTGATGCTTGCTACTGCATTAGTAATTTGTAAAAATCATACTGTATTGACATGCACAAAGTAGAGCTTTGTAAGACTTCCTTTAGTGTGTTGATGTGCCAAATGCTGCAAGTATGGATGTAAAAAATAAATAAATAAAAATAAAGATTTGGCTTAACAGAAACTCTACTGTTTTGTATGTAATATGTAGCTAAGATTTCTAATGCAACATCAGAATGCAAAACCATGTAGCTACATTTATTCAATGTCTTTTAAGTAGTTTTGGTTAGAGAAGAGATATTTTTTCCTACATTTGTACTCAAGGTCAGTATATCTGATAGCCAAACATATTTATTATATGACATAAAATAAAACTGTATTCACAATGCATATTATCTCACAATCTCTGTGACAGAAAAAGCATCAATATTACTATATGTAAACTAACACTCCTACACTGCAGATTTATGTTGAGCATGATAGAGAGAAAGAGTCTGAGTTTTACCCAAAGTTGAACTTTTAAGTGCAGATAGAGCGTGTGTTTATAAAGACAAGAAGGTGACAAAGTAATGTTTTAGTGTGACTGATTCATGTTTTCATGGTGATTAAAGATGGAACACAATACACTAATTCTCAGCACATAACTGACAATAATACACCCACACGCACATACACACTTTTTAGAAATACACTTGATATCCACTGCGTATCTGTGTAAATGCAACCATAATTAAGATTAGGGAGTTAATCTGATCCATCTTTTTCTTCTTGCAGCTGTGGAAGACAGACTGAACTCAGCATCCTGGGGAAATAGCAGCCGCATAACAAAGGTATTTTGTCTGTTTGATCGATCTATCTATCTATCTATCTATCTATCTATCTATCTATCTATCTATCTATCTATCTATCTATCTATCTATCTATCTGTCTATCTATCTGTCTGTCTGTCTGTCTGTCTGTCTCAATCTCTCTCTCTCTCTCTCTCTCTCTCTCTCTCTCTCTCTCTCTCTCTCTCTCTCTCTCTCTCTCTCGCTCTCTCAGTACATTCATGCAGTTATCCAATCAGTTATCCAACGGTAAAATTCATGCAGATACAGACGAAAAGCTTTAGTTAACGTTCTCATCAAACATCAGAATGAACAAAAAGCATGATCTCTGTGACTTTAACTGTGGCATGTTTGTTGGTAGCAGATGGGCTGATTTGACTGTTCAGACACTTCTGATCTCCTGGGATCTCCTCTCTCAAGGCTTTACACAGAATGGGGCAAAAAACAAAAAACAGTGAGTGAGTGACAGTTCTGTGGGTGGAAACACCTTGTTGATGAGAGAGATAAGAAGAAAATGGCAGAATTGTTTTGTGTTACCAGGAATGATATAGTAAATCAAATAATCACTCTTTATAACAGTTTTGATCAGAAAAGCATCTCAGCTTGCACAAAACATTGACCTTGAGGTGGATGGACTATAACAGCAGAAGACCACATCGGGTTTTATTAGCCAAGAACAAGAATGTGAGGCTATCATGCACACAGGATCACCCAAACTGGACATGTCTGTCTGATCATTATTTTGCTTATATTATTATAGGTTATTATAGCAGTAAAGGAATCTAGCCATGGGGGTCACAGTCCAGTGACTTCTGTGCCGGTCCCAAGCCCGGATAAATAGAGAGGGTTGCGTCAGGAAGGGCATCCGGCGTAAAACGTTGCCAAATTTAACCATGCGAATCGTCAGTACGAATTTCATACCGGATCGGTCGAGGCCCGGGTTAACAACGACCGCCATCGGCGCCGTTGACCTACAGGGCGCCGGTGGAAATTGGGCTACTGTTGGTCGAAGAAGTAGAGGAGGGAGGAGAGTGCGCAGACAGAGAGAGAAGAGGAAAGGTAAGAGTGTAGGACTGAGAATAGGAACTCTGAATGTTGGTACTATGACAGGGAAAGGTAGAGAGCTGGCTGATGTGATGGAGAGAAGGAAGGTGGATATACTGTGTGTACAGGAGACCAGGTGGAAGGGTAGCAAGGCTCGTAGTATAGGAGCAGGATTCAAGCTGTTTTATTATGGTGTGGATAGTAAGAGAAATGGGGTAGGTGTGGTCCTGAAGGAGGAGTTTGTGAGGAATGTCCTGGAGGTGAAGAGAGTGTCAGACAGGGTGATGAGTCTGAAGTTAGAGATTGAAGGGGTGATGTTGAATGTTGTTAGTGGTTATGCCCCACAGGTAGGTTGTGAGTTAGAGGAGAAAGAGAGATTCTGGAGTGAATTAGATGAGGTGATGGAGAGTATTCCCACGGGTGAGAGAGTGGTGATAGGAGCGGATTTTAATGGACATGTTGGCGAGGGGAACACAGGTGATGAGGAGGTGATGGGCAAGTTTGGAGTTAAGGAAAGGAACCTTGAAGGACAGATGGTAGTGGACTTTGCTAAGAGGATGGACATGGGTGTGGTTAACACTTATTTTCAGAAGAGGGAGGAACATAGAGTGACTTACAAGAGTGGAGGTAGGAGAACACAGGTAGACTACATTCTATGTAGAAGAGGCAATCTGAAAGAGATTAGTGACTGTAAAGTGGTAGTGGGAGAGAGTGTAGCCAGACAGCATAGGATGGTGGTGTGTAGGATGACTTTGATGGTCTGTAAGACGAAGAGGTCAAAGATAGAGAAGAAAACCAAGTGGTGGAAGCTGAAAAAGGAGGAATGTTGTGAGGAATTTAGACAGAAGTTGAGGCAGGCTCTGGGTGGTCAGGTAGTGCTGCCAGATGACTGGGAAACTACAGCAGAAGTGATCAGGGAGACAGGGAGAAAGGTGCTGGGTGTGTCATCTGGAAGGAGGAAAGAAGATAAGGAGACTTGGTGGTGGAATGAGGAAGTTCAGGATAGTATCCAGAGGAAGAGGTTAGCCAAGAAGAAGTGGGACATGGACAGGACTGAAGAGAATAGACAGGAATACAAGGAGTTACAGCGCAGAGTGAAGAGGGAGGTGTCTAAGGCCAAGCAGAAGGCATATGACGAGCTGTACACTAGGTTAGACACTAGAGAAGGAGAGAAGGACTTGTACAGGTTAGCTAGGCAGAGGGATCGAGATGGGAAGGATGTGCAGCAAGTTAGAGTTATTAAGGATAGAGATGGAAGGGTGCTCACAAGTGAGGAGAGTGTACAGAGGAGATGGAAGGAGTACTTTGAGGAGCTGATGAATGAGGAAAATGAGAGGGAAAAAAGAGTAGAAGGGGTGAACTCTGTGGAACAGAAAGTAGATAAGATTAGAAAGGATGAAGTCAGGAAGGCTTTGAAGAGGATGAAAAGTGGGAAGGCAGTTGGTCCTGATGACATTCCGGTGGAGGTCTGGAAGTGTCTGGGAGAGGCAGCAGTGGAATTTTTAGCTAATTTGTTCAACAGGGTTTTAGAGAGTGAGAGGATGCCTGAGGAATGGAGAAGAAGTGTGTTAGTGCCGATCTTTAAGAATAAGGGTGACGTGCAGAGTTGCAGTAACTATAGGGGGATAAAGTTGATGAGCCATACAATGAAGGTATGGGAAAGAGTAGTGGAAGCTAGGTTAAGGAAGGTAGTGGACATTTGTGAGCAGCAGTATGGCTTCATGCCCAGAAAGAGCACAACGGATGCAATTTTTGCTCTGAGGATTTTGATGGAGAAGTATAGGGATGGTCAGAAGGAGTTGCACTGTGTGTTTGTAGACTTGGAGAAAGCATATGACAGGGTGCCAAGAGAAGAGCTGTGGTACTGTATGAGGAAGTCAGGAGTAGCGGAGAAGTATGTCAGAGTGGTGCAGGACATGTATGAGAGGAGCAGGACAGTGGTGAGGTGTGCTGTAGGTCAGACAGAGGAGTTCAATGTGGGGGTGGGACTGCATCAGGGATCGGCTCTGAGCCCCTTCCTGTTTGCTATAGTGATGGACCAGTTGTCAGAGGAGGTCAGACAGGAGTCTCCTTGGACAATGATGTTTGCAGATGACATTGTGATCTGTAGTGAGAGCAGGGAGCAGGTGGGGGAAAACCTGGAGAGGTGGAGGTTTGCGCTGGAGAGAAGAGGAATGAAGGTCAGTCGTAGTAAGACTGAGTACATGTGTGTGAATGAAAGGGAGGGGAAATGGAACAGTAAGGTTACAGGGTGAAGAGGTGAAGAAGGTACAGGAGTTTAAGTACTTGGGGTCAACAGTCCAGAGTAATGGAGAGTGTGGGAAAGAGGTAAAGAAGCGAGTGCAGGCAGGTTGGAATGGGGGGAGAAAGGTGTCGGGAGTTCTGTGTGATCAGAAAATATCAGCGAGAATCAAGGGGAAGGTGTACAGGACAGTGGTGAGACCGGCCATGCTGTATGGTTTAGAGACAGTGTCACTGAGGAAGAGACAGGAGTCAGAGCTAGAGGTAGCAGAGCTGAAGATGTTGAGGTTCTCTTTTGGGGGTGACAAGATTGGACAGGATTAGGAATGAGTACATCAGAGGGACAGCTCATGTTGGACGTTTGGGGGACAAGGTTAGGGAGGCCAGATTAAGATGGTTTGGACATGTTCAGAGGAGGGAGAGTGAGTATATTGGTAGGAGAATGTTGGACATGGGGCTGCCAGGCAGGAGGCAAAGAGGAAGGCCAAAGAGGAGGTATATGGATGTAATAAATGAGGATATGAAGCTAGTGGGTGCAAGTGTTGAGGATGCAGAAGATAGGGATAGGTGGAGAGAGAGATTCGCTGTGGCGACCCCTGAAGGGGAAAAACCGAAAGAAGAAGAAGAAGATTATAGCAGTAAAGGGACTCTTGAATGGGGTATACATCAAGAACATATGGGTGTGATGGTCAGATGTACATAAACTTTTGGAAATATAGTGTATCTATCTATCTATCTATCTATCTATCTATCTATCTATCTATCTATCTATCTATCTATCTATCTATCTATCTATTTGTTTATGGTGCAATGTTATGGCTTATTGTATGGTTCAGTACAAGACTGTAGTCTATTTGTCATTCCAGCCTTTGACACAGGGTTTTAGTTAGAGGAATGACTGAATATAGTGTGTTTTGTATAGCTTAATTGGACTACAGTTGTGTCTGTCTTGATCTCTTATGGTGTCTGTCTGCATATCTGCATTTATCACCCTATCTATCTTTCTGTCTGTAGTCTTAGTTTACTGTTCCCCTGGATACATTTTTTATACACATACTTTATTCTACTTTCATACTCAAACCTGCATTGTGAGACAGAGAGCTCTGTATTTATTGTGCATAATTACTACCAACTGCTTAGTAATGATTATTTTTATTTTCTGAACTGAATTGGTTTGTCTCTCTGTTGACTGCTTGTCTGCTGAGTTCAGAGGTCGTACTGAGAAGGTCATGGGGGGTAAAAGCATGTCTGCCATCAGCAGAAATTCGAGATGTGAGGTGAAGGACATGCCTACCCAAGCACTTTCTGCTAATGCAAATGGAGAATTGTGACACTGATGCGCACTAAGGCTGAACTCATTAGCCTCTGCCTTATTTAGCACTTTTCTTAGTTTAACTACTTCAGTTTTTGCTTTTTGTCGTACTGTTGGATGAAGTTTTTTCACTCATGAATCGACAGATCCCTGTTGCTGAAATGCGCGTGCGTGGAAGCTGCTGAGGACATTGATGCACTAAGCGCTGGTTTACACCTCAAAAATGAACAGCATTCCATCATTAAACTCATAGAAGAGCAGCAAGAAACACCTCTACTAATAGATGAGTCAAAGCTATCAGCCATAGGCTAAATGCTAAGCTTAACACCTGCAACTGTGTGGCTTACTGTATATTAAAACACTGTGTAGTTCACAATAGTTAACGGTTTCCAACACATTGTTAGTCATACTTTGTGGTTAAATCATTTTTATAGAAGGTCATTCTGTTGTATGGCATGTAGTGCACAAGTTTCCTAAAAGATCCGTGTTGATCATTGTGAAAGATCTACGTATGTTTAAATAGACACTATATCCTGAACCAAATTGTGCATCCTAATTTTTCTTGTATGAATAAGACACTAAATGGATCAAGCAGCAACTGCATGGACAAGGATAATTTCTGTTATTTATGTTGCTTATTTACTGATGAAAACCTGTAGCTGAGTTTATGACATGACCAATGGTTTGTAAACTGCCAAGGACAGATTAATATATACGATTATTATTAACTTTTTTTTTTAAAAACTTTTGCCCCCTTGAAGGTTTTTTGCACAATTTTCTCTCCCCAGTAATTTATCATTTATAAGTAATAGTTTGTATGTGAAAATATTCATCACAGATTAAAAAAATGTCTTGACTGCTTTTTTAAAATAGCTAATGCTGTGAGATTATAATTGGGAGATGTGCAGTACAGTCGAGTGTTAATGTTAACATTAGCACCAACCTTCATCACTCTCCCTGAAGACCATTTAATAGTTCGTTTGAATAAATTCTCTCTTAATGTCAGAGAATGTCTTATTCACATTATGATTGTGTCATGTGTTTATTAAGAAAAAATGCAACTAAACCCATCATTCTTCTTGGAGGTGTTGTGTGAACAATTTCCATATTTAGCGTGAAACACATGAACTGGAGTGATTATATCAATATCAAACTGTTAGTCATGACAGTGTTAGAGTGCATAAAATATACGCCATCAAATCCATTCGGGGAAAAAAAAAGTTAATGGCATAAAATGTGTAAATAAGGTATTCATATAGATTTTGCCCTTTTTTAAAGTGATTTATTAATGAAACTTTTTTATAAGGCCTGAATTTCACAGAACATACCACATCATATCATATGTATATCCCTGTGTTTATACATATATATATTTTATATATATATAAACTCTTAATGCTTCAGCATACCAAGACATTTTGGACAATTTCATGCTCCCAACTTTGTGGGAACAGTTTGGCGATGGCCCCTTCCTGTTCCAACATGAATGCAAGGGTGCATGACTGCAAGTGCACAAAGCAAGGGCATAGATGAGTTTGGAGGAACTTGACTGGCCTGCACAGAGTCCTCACCTCAACCAAATAGAACACCTTTGAGATGAATTAAAGCAGAGACTGTGAGCCAGGCCTGCTTGTCCAAAATCAGGTCTTGACCTCACAAATGCACTTCTAGAGGAAATGTCAAAAATTCCCATAAACACACTCCTAAACCTTGTGAAAAGCCTTCCCAGAAGAGTTGAAAGAGTTGCTGTTATAGCTGCAAAGGGGCAAGCCAACTCCATATTCTATCCATGTGCATGTAAAGACAGGTGTCCCAAAACTTTTGCCAATATAGTGTAGATATAAACCTCTGCTGACCTTAGACTTTTATCGCTGCAGATTTACGTTGACGGCTCTCAATACTCTCACATGGCTGGCCGGGACTTGGGGTCACATGATGGCATCTCACCTCCTTACGTGAACTCTAGACTGGCAGGTAAGTGCTGAAGGTTCCCATGTAACATCTGGACACACATTGTATGTTATTATTAGATGTTGGTCATGAAGAGGTAGGTAGAGAGAGTAGGTTACAATGAGAATTTTATATATATATATCTATATCTATATATATATACATATATATATATCTATATATATATATATATATATATATATATATATATATATATATATATATATATATATATATATATATATATATATGACTGCATAACAACATGACGAAATGAACAGGTATGGGATTAAGGCTGGTTTCTTAAACAGCTCAACCGGATTTTTGTCACCTTTCTCACCCTGTGTCTGAGTACTTGAGGTACAAACAAGGTTATAGTGACATTTGAAGCAATTGTGGTTCAAAATGCTATATATCTGTGGCAGTAGCTATACTTTGTCTGAATGGATTTGTGCGATTTTAATTCTAATCTACTACGAGGAAATCTTTTGGCTTTACTGGGTCCTTCTGTGTGTTAGCTACTTTCTAACAAGTAACGGATACTTAATGAAGTAAAAAGGAATCAGCACCAACAAAAAAAATATCACATTTAGTAAATCAGTTGTCCATGTCATTATTTCTTTCTCTTGACTTTCTCTGAGTAAATATATACAGGCATGATCTTCACAGCCCATAATACTGCACTGTACCATGGGCTGTGTATGCCACACTGAGAAATGGCCAGTGACACAGATAATCAGGCTGTGATACAAGAGCCCAAGACTAATTAAGCTTGACATAAGTCATAAAAAATGTAATAAAAAGCCCTAGGCCATCCTGTTTATCTATATGTTTGTCTCTGTCTCTTTTTTCTCTCTCAACCTCTCTGCCACTATGTCTCTGTCTCTCTCTCTGCCTCTCTCTCCCAATTGAAGCAGCTTCTCATAAATGATAGATAACATTCAGAAGTAAAGCGACTGCCGGAGTGTAAGTGGGATTTTTCCCGTGAGCTGTATTGTGTGGGTTTGAGTTTGTACCCAATGGTAATGTTAAGCTCTTCTAATATAAGTTTTAAATGTTCATTACATTTAACATCCAAACATTCATGATGAGAGAGAGAGAACCTCAGTACTGACTGTCCCTCTTTGTTTGTTTGGATATGACTGGTTCTGTGATTATGTGTTTGTCTTAAGGCACGTCGTGTGCCACTGTCTTCTGCTTTGTTTGTGGAATCCCTGCCTCCTCTGTTCTCTGTCTGAAGTGTTCACCTCCTAGACCAGGCTCATAACTCATTCACTCACATAGATTTAGCAGTGGGATGATTCTCCACAATGGAGAGCTGTTAGTTGAGATGTTCTGTGAGCAACAATGTTGCAAGGGACAAAACTAACATCACCAGCAGGATGTGACAAATAGGCGTATGTTTGTGCTCATACACTGCAGGGTTTTATAGTGCACATCTAGTGTTTATATAAATTTTTATTCATTCATTTTCCCTTCACGTTTCCTGGTGGGGGTTGCAGTGGCAACAGGCTGAGAAGGTCAGTCCAGACGTTTCTATCCCCAGCCATAGATTCATGCTCTTCCTGAGGATCCACAGATGTTCCCAAGCTAACTGTGAGATATAATCCTGGGTCTGCCCCAGGGTCTCTGTCCAGTGGGACATGCCCGATACAGAATACAGCAAAAAAGCTGGCACTGGGTTCATCAAACACTTCAATCCTGTAGCAGCGTGGCAACTCTTTAGGGACTGACTCCGGAGCTGCACCGTGGAATAAAAACACACAGATCATTTTTCAAGGAGCCTCACACCACATGGTTTGCTTCTCATTTGTTTAAAGTTTAACTCCTTAACCTTTTCCTAATGCTTCACCTCCTGTTGCTGTAAATCACCCCCTTATTAAAAGAAATGAATGGGTTTCAGCTGTTTTGATGAGTTGTATGAATGGAAGATAAGTCATCCAGATGAAGGTTCATAAAGATGAATTGCAAACACATTCCTAAATGAGCCTAAATTTACTCTATGAAGCTGAAGAAGTGATGTACATGCAGCTGATTATCTACAAGATTTACTGTACCATTGCTGGACCTATGCAGTTAAAATGAACTGTACCTGTATTTCAGTGCGTTCAGTGTCCTAAACATCCTACAGCATGAATGTTAGAATGATCAGATAGGTGAAGCTTATGCATATTATTCTGAAGTCATTAAATATGCATACCTTTGAAATAGTTGGGTTTGGAGAAAAAGTTGAGTATATAACTAGCTGTATAAAATCTATTAATCCAAATTTACCAGTTGTTGTTCCAGTAAAGAACATAGGAGGTGCAAATCTAGTAAACCAGCTTGCATTTTAACTTACTGAACTCAGATCCAGAGCATCCAGAGTGTGTCAATATGTTAATGTCACTGAAGGAGAGAGAGAGAGAGACAGAGAGAGAGATAGAGATCACAGTAGTCCAGGCACATAGATACATACAAAGAGAAAAATTATGTAATGTTCTCCAGCACTGAGAACTTTACAGATTACAGTGACATGTTTTAGATAATCAGCACAGGGATTTGGGTCGCCCTCCAAGCCCACACACATTCATCCTGAGCATCTCTCTCTCTCTCTCTCTCTCTCTCTCTCTCTCTCTCTCTCTCTCTCTCTCTCTCTCTCTCTCTCTCTCTCTCTCTCTCGCTCCCCCCATCCCTGTTTTTTCTCTCGTATACTTTCTATCTTTCTCTCTTTCACTCTCTTTGATTTTCTCTCTCTGTGTCTCTATGTCCTCACTACTCTCAACTTCCCTTCATGCTTTACCCAGCTGGATATGTCTGCTTGCTCACTTGCTTGCACTTTTCTCCCGCCTCTCTCTCTCTCTCTCTCTCTCTCTCTCTCTCTCTCTCTCTCTCTCTCTCTCTCTCTCTCTCTCTCTCTCTCTTTGCAGTCCAGTCTTCACTCTAGTCATTTAGAGCAGCATTAACTCATTAATTTCACTCTCAATCACCTCAGTGCTGTTGAGACTGTTTTTTTACTGCTTAGGCACACACAGGGATCTGTGTGTGTGTGTGTGTGTTATTGAAAACTACATATAAGAGCCATTAGGTTTGAGACAGTAAGAGATGTGGGATTAGTATAATTTCTTTGTGCACATGTATTTGTATATGCTTGCATGTTCATGTTTGTTTAATTGTGTGTGGCAGCAGCTAATGTGAGCCCAGACGTCATGTCTTGACATGCTAATCACACATCTGTCATTATTGTCATCAAAGTAGAGAAAAAAGTTTGACATAAATGACATAAGATTGCTACCTGTGTGTGTGTTTGTGTGTGTGTGTTGTGTGCATTTGCTTTCAGGTACACTTTATGTATTAATGACTGTGCAAATGTTACTTATGATTTGTGTGTGTGTGTGTGTGTGTGTGTGTGTGTGTGTGTGTGTGTGTGTGTGTGTGTGTGTGCGTGTGTGTGAGTCTGTGTGTCTGTGTGTGTGAGGAAGAGACCAAGCAGGTGCAGGTGAGCGAACACAGTGCTTCTTTACTGTCACTGTCCTGGCCACAAAGCACATGCAAGTTTTGGACTTGTAAGCAAGTTTGCTAGGAACTCTCCTTTTTTTGTGTTTGTGATTCTTGTTTTTCCCTTCAGCACTTTTCACACAGCACCAGTTCAGTAGTGTTAATTCAGCAGAGGTTTTTCTCCCTGGATGTGCGATTTTTCTGCAAATCTTTGAAGTTTGGGAGAGTTTTGCTGAGCTTTTGTGATTTGCTGATAATTTATTAGCTCATTTTTAAATGATGCACAGTGCAAAGTGAGAAATATTATTCAGGTCTGTTTGATTTTGTTTTTGTTTTCAAGTTCTTGAAGGTAGAAGCTGAGCACCCCAGGTCTGAGCAGCTCTTTACATATGTTATGTGCTCCTGTTATGCTCTAATTGTATATGCAGTCTAAGTGTCTCAATGGCGTTACAGCACAGAGATCATTATTAACTGTTTCTGATGATATGGACTACATAATGCATTTAGCTAAACAGGCTCTGATTTTTGTGTGGTTATTTTGCATGCAGTAGTAACCCCTGAGGTCCTGTAAGTAGGGGCAAAGTCATTCTGGAAGAGACTCATATCAGGACAGAAATGTTTCGTCATACCTTAAAGGTGATCAGATGCAAGAACACTGTATTAATTTGATTTGCTCTAAGGAGATAGGTGAATCAGGTTAGGTTGAACTCATAAGATTCTTTTTATTCAAAGTGATCAAGGACCTATATTTTTTGGTGGTATCTTTGTAGTTAAGGTGTTAGACTACTGATGGGAAGGTTGTGAGTTCAAATCCAAGGTCCACCAAGCTGCCACTGCTGGATCCCTGAGCAAGGTCCTTAGTTGTATAAAATGAGATAGAAATGTAAGTCACTCTGGATAAGGGCGTCTGCCAAATGTCATTAAAAAACCTTTAATGTTTAGGAATTCACCCATTCATCTTCACTAATTGCTCTAATTGCTTTAATCTTCATAAAGTCACTGGTATCACTGGTCACACTGGTAACACTGGACACCATTCCCACACTCATTCACACCCAGGGGCTATGTAATATAGCCTGAAGCGGTCAGTAGGAGAAACTGTACAAGTATTAGAAACCTACGCTAACACGGAGAGAAAACTGAATCTCCACACAGACAATAATCTGGGGTCATGAGTGAACTGGTCTGGAGCTCTGACATAACAACTCTATCTACTAAAAGACTGTGATGTTCAGTAATTATTTGAGCTAATTTTTGTGGGTGTATTTTCATTGCCTAAAATATCAGTTTCATGTTGAAATATTCTGGTCCATAGAAGGTCCAGATACTAGTGTGCAATGGCTCAGGTACATATGCTTAACTCAGCTCAGAATACACTTAATACTGTACTTAAAATACTTAATACTGTACTTTCCTGTGTGCAGTCATACTATTGATAAGAAATATTAACTATATCTGTCTACTGCTCCTCTCAACCGTAACATTTCCTGCGCATGCAGGCCTAGAGTATGCATTATGCACTCACACACACACACTGGCCCAGATGGCATTTGATGGGCAGAGTCGAGGGTCCTGAAGGCATGTGACCCCTCCTCACTCCAATCTTCACCTTCGCCATTCTAATTAACACACTCCTTCATTTCTGGAACCACCCCCATGACACCGGGTCTGATGCTTCCTACTCCTCTGAGGTTTTATCCTACCCCCCCGCAGGCTAGTTGCCCCACTGTGGGAGAGAGGTGAGGGTGCAATAAATGAGCAGAGTGGAGAGATGAGGGATGGAGAGAGAGAGAGAGAGAGGCAGAGAGAGAGAGAGAGGCACTAAGGTGAGCATTTTTGGCATGAATCCCATAGCTGAGAATCTCAGCTGGGGAATGTCAGGTGTAAATTGACCATTAACTCCATAGACACAAGTTCTTAATTAAAAATAAATAAATCACAGTTATTTATGTTATGTGAATAACTAATAACAGCAGTAATGTTTGCAGTTATCCAGGGTGTTTCTTCTTTTTTAAGTATAAAGCATGTGGTTTTTAAAAATACAGTTTAAAATGCATTTCAGTCTATTCTATAATTCTATAAGTATTAGAATTTTTTTTCCACTTCTTTTTGGTTTATTTCTTTTATAGTCATAGAAGCCACAGTTTTTGGTCAGGCAGCATGAGAATAAATAATTGATAAACGCCTGTGGTCTTGCTTTCCTGCTCAGGATAAAGCACCTTTAGTATAAAAGGCCATAAATACACAGGGAAAGTGCTGTTTTTCTTGTGTAGCATTCTTCAGTATTTTTCTACAGGATCAACTCAGTTCTCAACTCATCAAATTCTGTAACAAATGGCAAAGAATGGAATTTAATTTTGGAACTGGAAATGTTTCATTCATATTAAATGACTTAATCATTTTTCTTTTGTTAGGCATGATTTTATCATATTTTATACCTTATATTTTATTTTATTTATTTAAATAACTAAAAGAAATATTTAAATAATTTAAATAATTGTATTTATTTAAATAATTAAATATTTTTTTCTTTTTAATTATTTATACTGTGATAAAAATTCAATATTCAATATTTCGGAAAAAAAAAAATTTTCAAATAAAATATTGAACACCTCTAGTGCACATACATTCTGGTGGCTGGAATACACACACACACAAACACACACATACACACACACACACACACATACACACACATGCAGATTGAACTGTTGAAGCATCCTGGCTATTCATTGGAGAAAATGTGTGATTGGTCTGTCGTCTGAGGACACACCCCCAAGCTTTTAGCTAGAATGAACACACACACACACACACACACACAGTGATGCTAGTTATCTTGTAAATGCATTATTATTATATTTGATGTTTGTTTTAATTCTGATTTTGTAATTAATTAATTATTTTTTAATTTCCCCCCAAAACTGATAAATAAGTTTCTCATGTGTCATATAAGGCAAATAAAAAATAATCCACCAGTTGAGCGAAGGGAAAAAAAGAGAGTGAGTGCAAGAAAGAGAACGATAGATGTGAGTGATACAGAGGATAAAAGCTGAGTGAGAGAGCGAGGAGGATGGAGACATGGAGGATGTGTGTGTGTGTGTGTGTGTGTGTGTGAAAGAAAGCAATGGCTAGAAAAAAATACATGTAAGGGAGACAGCCGCTGGGAGAAATGTGAAGTGGATCGGCATCATGATGAGGAGGAGTAAGACAGAGTGTGTGTGTGTGTGTGTGTGTGTGTGTGTGTGTGTGTGTGTGTGTGTGTGTGTGTGTGTGTGTGTGTGAGTGAGATGAAGATGTCAGGCCTAGCTCAGTGCTACAGATGAGTCCTTTTGACAGCATGTAGGGTCGAGCATGTGTGTGTATGTGTGTGTGTGTGAGAGAGAGAGACGGACAGAGAGAGCTTGTGTGCGTGCATGTGCATGTGTGTGCAGATGAGCCCTCGTGGGAGAAGGGCCGGGTTGCTCATGTAGGACCTCTGTCTCTCTCTCTCTCTCTCTCTCTCTCTCTGTGTGTGTTTGGTGTGTGTGTGAGAGAAACAGAGAGAGAGAGAGAGAGAGAGTGTGTGTGTGTGTGTGTGTGTGTGTGTGTGTGTGTGTGTGTGTGTGTGTGTGTGTGTGTGACAGACTGTGAAATGGCGCGTTGTTGCGCGGCTGTGCTGCACCTGGGCCCTTCAGCTCTGATTGATTGGTTTGGTCATGTGTAATGGGCCCATCTGCCTACTCCTGTTTTTCTTTTTTACTCATAAACACTGTTCCCAGCGGCTGAAGGCGGATCAACTGGATTTTGTTGTTTTTTTTCCATTCTTTATGTTATAAAAAAGAGAGGATGAGGGAATGAAGAGTTTGATTATTTTTAGAAAGACCAAAAAAACGAATGCAAGAAGAACGCACCTCAATTCTCTATATATCATAGGTTTTAAGGTGTGCAGAAGTGTGTGTGTTCTATCTCTCCTCCTGTTCAGGTGTCCTCGCTCCATCTCCCATTCTTTTTAACGATGACAAAAAAAGCTTTTTGAAGGATTTGGCACAAATCTCCATTATGACTTTTAATGCAGCCAGGAGTTTCCTGTAACGGAGCCAAAACTTAATTAAAGCTGCTGACATCATGCTGGAGTAATTAACCATGGCATTAATTAAGCCAGAATAATTCTTTTTTCCTCATTAATTTAAATATTTTTTTGAGCATTTAGGAGTTTTGGGGTTGTAGCTCGAACGAGGGATGACAATGGCACAAGCATGGAAGTGAAAGACAGGATGCGAATGAGAAGTGAGAGAAAATGTGAAGGAAAGTCCCCGCGGACCAGAAAGAAAAAGGGGGAAAAGTTTACTTTTACCAGCCTCCGTTTTGTACGAGGCTGATCGGATCCATGCATCCTGATGGCTAATTACGCTTCGGAGAGCATCGACAGCTGCATTCATCATCATAAAACGTAATAATTAATGACATTCCGACAAAGAAAAATATGCAAATGAGCACTCATTAGCATTTTCATATTCAGCTCCGATAATGCTTTTGCTGACAAGGTTGTAATTAATGAAAATTCATGTCGCGGTCGGGAGATTGGATCGGCTTCATTCCGCGCACAATTCCCAAACGCTGGCATTATGGAGAACGGGGAGCGCTGCCAACTTTTTCTGGGAAAAAAAGAGAAATAAAGGGAAAAAAACACCCCTAAAAGCAGCACATGCAAATGAGGAGCTGGCACGATGGAAGGATTTGAGAAGGGAGGAGGGGAAGAGTGAGCGAGTGTATGTTTGGGGGGCTGATCTGTTTAACTCTTGCGGGTTTTGTCCCAAACAACAGCAGTAATTGCAACTATTTTACTTTTTTTTCTTTTTTCTTTTTTTTTTTTGCTTTTAATGCCACTCGTTTTTCTCTCTTTACTGTTTTCAGTACATTCAGAGGATTTGCTGCTCGTAAACTTAGGTTAGGATGATGTCACGGGTTTGAGCGTACGTGTGTTTTGAGGGAGTAGCTCTCTTTTTTCTCCTGCCCTTACAGTGTATTTGTGTGATAGTTAGTTAGGTAGTTAACTTGGGGTTTTTCTTAATGAACTGATATAACACTAATAATGGAGCAGTTAATGAACACACTGCCTGGGTTGCTGCAACCTCTTTTGTTTGTATGTGTGTGAGTGAGAGAGAGAGAGAGAGAGAAAGAGAGAGAGAGAGAGAGAGTGTGAGTGTTAGCACTGTGAGGAACGTGTGAGCGCATTTGGGAACACACACCTGTGTGTCTGAGGGAACGGAGAATTGCAGCTGATTAGCATCAATCTACAGAGGTGCTGCAGCAGAGATGGAGCTGGGAGAGAGAGAGAGAGAGAGCGACAGAGAGGGAGAGAGAGAGCGTGTGTGGGTGGGTGGGTGTGTGTGTGTGTGGGTGTTAGTGTCTGAGAGTTAGACAGGAGGTGTGACCTATCTCTCTTTGAGGGTTAGAAGCTCTCACAAAGAAACTAAGCGATAAGGTGTCTTTCCATCTGTTTACCGAGGAAGCTGTGTGTGTGTGTGTGTGTGTGTGTGTGTGTGTGTGTGTTGTGTGTGTGTGTGTGTTAAACATGATGGCAGTACATGTAGTTTAATGTAATAGTATGCTATGCATTATTTATCATTAAACTATGCATATAACAATCACAAAGTATTAATTTAAAATTGTGTAATTAATAGCAGATTATAGCATATGTAGAAGCTACAGTTTGGTGTATACATGAATACACCATCCCACTGTCTGACACAATGACAGTCCAAAACACCACAATTTATATAAATCTAAGTGATCAAATAAAGTTACTTAAAATACTTATTTTATATTATATTATTGCATATTAGGAAAACTATAAACAAACAAAAATTCCCAAGTAGGAAACAAATAAAACCCCTATATTATATTATATTATATTATATTATATTATATTATATTATATTATATTATATTATATTATATTATATTATACAAATAATAACATGCCACTTTACAGCATAACCATACATAATAAACAAAATATTTTATCCAGATATTCTTGAGATATTTTACAATTTATAAGTGCAAATAAAGTTTTTATTTTAATTACATTTTTTTTTACTGCATATTTGTTTTCTTGAAGTTGCATTAATTTTAGGCAACTTCAGTATTATTTAGAAAGTGTCTTCTGATAGCAACAACAGAAATCCAAACAAATATATGGAAAATGATCAGATTTTTTTAATATGCTATTGGTATTAATGAATTGTATTTTTATGAATAGATCTTTTTTCATTATCATGATAGAGACTTCTGTAAATTAAAAAATATATATTCTTTTTTAGATATATTATAATTATAATTTTACAAAATAATATATAAGGATTATTATGTATATTCACTTACAAATATTTAAGATGTCAGCATTCCAACCGTGTAGTGTTAAATATTTCTTGGGGGAGAAAAAAAAATACATGTCGAATCAGTGGTTTTGACTAAATAAAAGCACATGCTTGTGTGTCAGCGTTTTCTATTTGCCGAAGGTTTCAAATGCCCCTAAATTCACCCTGTTGCTGGTGACAGGAGTTCTTTTTTCCCCCCGACTAAAAGATTTAAAAGTGAAGGCGATTTGCATCGGGGTGTGACTAATCCGGTCCACATTCAAATAAAATGTCATGTAGTGCTGCGTCAGGATCTGTTAATGCAGGAAAAGAGTCAGGAAATGACTTCACAAGGGCAGGCACGTCCATTCAATTTCTCTCTCTCTCTCTCTCTCTCTCTCTCTCTCTCTCTCTCTCTCTCTCTCTCTCTCTCTCTCTCTCTGTGTTGTGAATGAGCTGCATGTTATTAGAGCTTCTTTAAGGCAGATCGAGAGTTCGTCTGAGCCGGAGTTCTGCAGCTTAAGCCACCTCGGCGCTGCCATATTTAATTTAGCGCGTCGCTCCAATGAATCTGAATAAGAAAAAAGAGTCAGAAGCAAAATACAGCCCCAAAAATTTGATGAGCAACAAAATAAATTAGTTAAAGAGGGGAAATATTTTAAGGATGTGATCGTGTTATATTGCAGATGCTGCTGATGTGGGTGCTTTTTGTGCTGTGTGTGTGTGTGTGTGTGTGTGTGTGTGTGTGTGTGTGTGTGTGTGTGCCAGATTGGCACCGGGTTACTATTGAAGGAGGGGGTTGGGGTACATTTGCCCTTAATATTCTCATGCCACACACAGACACACAAAGATGCATAAACATACTTGATGGCCACATCATTATTCTAGCTACATATTATTAATAAATATAAATGTTTTATATTCTGACAGCAAAATCTAACTGAGCCATTCATTCATTTAGTTCACCATTCATTAATTTGTTCACTCAATAACTGCTTTGTGGTTAGGGTTTTTGGAAACACTGGACACGAGGCACGAATACACCCTGGATGAAACACCACACATACAATCACACACTTATACACACTTAATTAAATCCAGCATGTTTCTCAGAGGGTTTCTCTGAGATTGGAGGAAACCAGAGAACTCGGAGGTAAGCTGCATGGACACAGAGAGAACCAAAGATCCAGTCTGGGAACCTTGAGCTGCTTCACTGTCAACAATGCATTTCTGGAAAATTCTTCTAAAGGAGGGCATTTTCATTCTGACATTAATTTAACAAAAAAAGGCAGAGCTTGATTAAGCATGTGTTGTTGTTTTTTTGTTAATTGAAAAGTTAGATTTCAGTGCTATATTATATGTCTTGAAACAAAAGATGAAAGAGAGAGAGAGAGAGAAAGAGTGTGTGTGTGTGTGTGTGTGTGTTTGCAAGTGCTCATGCCCCTTCTGCAGCTTGGCACAGCAAACACTCTCTTGCTGCTCTGGCTTTGTATCCCCATAAACGCGGGTGCATGGATTTGTGACAGTTTTGTACCTTGTATGTGTATGTGTGGGGTTATTTGTGAGTATGTGTTTACTGTGTGTGTGCTGTTGTTTTGCATTTTGTATATGTGTGTGTGTGTGTGTGTGTGTGTGTGTGTTGTGTGTGTGCGCGTGTGAATATCTGCAATTTAATACATTATGTATTAAGTTGATTTAAGTGTGTATACATGAATTTGTGGATGTTTGTGGTTATTTTGTACACTGCTATGTTTGCATGTGTTTCGTGTGTGTGTGTGTGATGTGATAGAAGTCTTAGCTCTGCTCTGATTGGCCGGTTTCCAGCTCCTCTGTTCTAATGCAAGGCTTTTGAAGTGCAGTTTGGAGTGCAGGGGCATTTAACACCAGCCGTGCCAACTCTCTGTCTCTGAGCAGCACGCACGCTTACCCCCGGGGTAACAGGGGGGCAAAAACACAGAGTGGCAGTAAAGAGGGGAGCATGCTTTAGGGCTCAGTGTGTTAGATGCTAAGAAACACTTCATATGTGTTTTAAACCCTTCTCAAACAAGGAGTATACAAGATTAGTATGTTTGTTTGTTTTTAATTTATTTATTTATTTTTTTTGTGATTCTCTTTTTGTATGTATGTGTGTCTCTGCCCAAAGGCAAGGACTAGTGTGAAGGCAGGAGTTAATTAACACACAGCCCTAAAGGACAAATGCTTCATATTTGTATTGAACTCTGGTGTTTTGCATTTGTTTAATTATTTTGTTGGCAGAGAAGGTTCAGTGGCCTGACACAGACTAGTTTGTGCTTAGAGTGAGCTGCCCTGCTTTATTTATCTCTGCTGTGTGTGTGTGTAGTGTTAGTGTTTAGAGCACTTTGGTGGTGTCTTTATTGATGCTCTGATCCTGTACAGAGCCTATCCCTATAACTGGTATAGACTGGATCTTCCATGCTGTGAACATGTGAGATGTTATCTGACACATAATAGACATTGCTTACATGTACATAAGACACAAATAATCTAAAGACATGTTCTGTACATGATGCTCTTTATAAGGTGGCAAAAGAATGTGCATGTGTGTGTTTGTGAGTTTAGTGTATAAATACAGTTCTGTGTGAAGTATGAGGATTAGTGATTAGGAATATGTGTTTTGCTATTATTTAAAGTGAAGTTAACCAAGTTAACAGACCTGCAATACACCCATTAAGTTATGCTTGAGCTTGCACCAATCCAGAGCCATAACGCTATAATTTAAAGATTTTTCCTTCAGTGTTTTGACTAATTTTACACATTAAGATCAAGATTATGTTTAAGGACTTGACACATGTACAAAGCTGTTTTTTAAAATATTGCGAAACTGGTATATAAGCCTAAGCCCACAATGTAAGCACTAGTACACAAAGTACAGATGGCTACATATTCTAGTTAATGTACTGACTTTTTGGTGGCCGGTTTGTGTTTGATTTTGTCTGTGCAATTTTATCTTCTATTTTTCTGTGATTTTGATAAATCTGGCAACCCAGATCATAGTACATATGTTCTGAACACATAGAGCTAACAAGAAATTCAACACAAACAGGACTTTTGTGACACTGGCAATTTTCCAATTGTTATAGAAGCTGCAGTCGACCATTAAAACGAATGAAAACAGTTATTCCAAGCACAATAATCCAACACATATCAGCTGCTTTAATGCTTTCCGTTTACGTCTTCTGACAATCGAGCCTTGATTTAATAAGAATTTCATTCATTAAAACGTTATTTTAGTTAGAACTTGTATAGTGATGTAGCAGGCACAATTTGCATGATGACCTTTAATAAATTGAACGCTAATTTCACATTCACTGGGAGCATATTTTACCATCACCTGCATCACTGATGCAAATACACCTGGGCCTGAGACTGACATTGAACCCTGCATGATACAAACATGGCTAGGCCATTGCCCAGCATCCTTAAACCCAGCTTGTGTAATGGGTAACCAAGAGGCTAGCAAAAGATTCCTTTTTGTGTGTGACATGAGGAATCAGTGTATGTGAAGAGAAAAATGGAGTACATGTCTTTATTCTTTTATTGTAGAATATCATACAGCATATTGTTTTTCACCCTTGGCTATAACCTGTTTTCTGTTCTTTTAAATAACATTTATTTTAATATTTATATTTGAATTAATATTTATTTTTCTTAAATATTTTACTTATATTTTGAGTCTGCCGGTTAACAATTGTGAAAACTGTGTTAACATATTGTGAAAATATATTTTTCTATATTACCTGAAATTAGAATTACGTTCATATGATACACAGAGTTTTGTGTTTAAGCTACTTCCATGACCTGGGTTAACTCTCTATCTCTCTAATTTCACAAAGGTCAGGAAAGCTTGGGGTCTTGACCTATAACACTAAGTAATCTGATTGTTTAAAAGTATTAAATGTTAATTACAAATAAAAGAAAGGGATTGAAATTGCGGTAATGAGGAAAGATTAAGAAAGAGAGGATTGTGTGTGTGTGTGTGTGTGTGTGTGTGTGTGTGTGTGTGTGTGTGTATGTGTGTGAGACAGAGAGATTGAGATGGACGTAGAGAAAATGGGAAGTTAGAAAAGTGAAAGAGAACCGAAAGATTATCAAATGTATTATTATTAAAATCAAATTAAATTATTATTGGATAGTTAAAATTTCTTAGATTCCTAATAAGGTTCTACTTGAGACCCTTTCTGCTGTGGTCTCAGTTGTGGGGTTCTACATATAACCTTCAAGTTTTCCCCTAGAGAGAAAATCAAAGAACTCTGCAGTATGTGTGTATAAGTGTGTTGTGTTGCGTAATGTTCTTCTTCATCACAAAAAACGAAGTGGGTCAGGTGTGTGTTACACTCATTATCCTCCTCCAGCTGTTCAGCTGCTGTTTTTACCCACAATCCCCTGGTGCTGAGTAGAGGTGTTAGAGCCATTCATTACCATTTCTGACCTTTTCTTTATTAACACATTCCCTTCTTGATTATGTCTCTTTCCTCCTGCTTCCTCTACCTCCATCATTCAATGTTTTCACTATTTTGAAACTTGTTTTGTAAGAGCTTTCAACACGAAAAATGGCTAAAATCACAGATAAGACACGGAAGATTTTATGTCTTACTTGAACTAAAGAACGGTGGTATAAATGTGGAAACTTTAGAATATAATGGTTCATCAAATGTTATATTTAAAGTAAAAATATCTATCTATCCGTCTATTTTCTGTAGCCTGGGGCCTATCCCAGAGGATTCAGGGCACAAGGCGGGGGACACCCTGGATGGGTGCCAGCCCATTGTAGGGCACAATCACTCCCCCACACACACACACACACACACACACACACACACACACACACACACACAGACTATGGACAATTTAGAAATGCCATCCGGCCTACAACGCATGTTTTTGCACTGGATGAGGAAACCGGAGTACCCGGAGGAAATCCCCAAAGAACATGCAAATTCAGCAGGAATCGAACCCCCAGCTTATAATATCACTTATGTATATTCATGGTTCGAGACATTCCAGAGTAACATTAAAACCAAAGCAGCATCTTACTTAACACTTTCAGTACCAAAAATATTATTGTTAATTAATTGATTATTATTTATTTATTATTATTGTTATTAATGTTATTACATGTCAAATCTATTTTAGGAAATATATATTAACATATATATACATACAATATATATATATATTGATCACCAGTTTAGATTGCTTGTGTTTTGTGATTTGTCACATTGTCATGCTGGAAGTAGCTATAAGATGGGTAAACTGTGGCTGTAAAGGGACACACAAGGTCAACAAAAATCCTCAAATACTCAGGCTGTGGCATTCTTACAATGCTCAACTTGGATTAAGAAGCCCAGTGTATGTCAGCAATGCATTCCCTAGACCATTACACCACCACAAGGCAAACTGAGTGCATGATATTGTTTCTGATTAGATGCTTTTCAGTTCACTGTGATTGTAAAGAGAAGTTTTTAAGTTTCCTTTGCTCACCTCGTCTGACCATTCTCCTCTGATTGCTCTTATCAATAAGGTGTTTCTACATGCAGAACAGTCTTTCACTGTTTTTTTGTTTTGTTTTTTGAGATATGTATACTCAGATCAAACTACAGAATGAGATGTTTCAGTTACAAAAAGACATTACTGAAGATAATAATACAAACAAATCTAAAATACACAGTGTTTTAGAAGCCTTCTGTGTACCTTTTACGTGTCTCAGTACTCATGCACAGAATAACTCTTTTATGAGATAGATAGTCCAATGAAATTGTTTTGTTGTTGTGACAGAACTATTAACTATTTATGTTCTGTCTGAATGATAACTCATTAAAATAATAACAGTTCTTTGTAGTGGAACACCACAGTGTGAAAAAAGCAACAAAGGATATCAGATGAAGCACATTATTCAGTGTTTAGTTACGTAACGCTCTTGAGCTTCCTCGCCGTTAAATACCTGTCTGAGTTTAAATTTCATTATCAAATTATGGTCATATTATAATAGAATTACTGTAGAGGAATTCATTCAGTAAATGGCATCTTCTCATCAGAGGAGTAAACAATGCTGCAAGACACATTTTACACACATGCTAAAATGGAAGTCACAATTCAGTCTCACTCACACACTTGGTGTATCATTTCTCGCAAAAGATCCTGCATGTGATTATTTTTAGTGCGAGCACCCTGCTATTATCTGATTAGGTGGGAGCAATGATACTGAGATGCTGTCTTGCACTCGTCCCCCCTTCTCTCTCTCTCTCTCTCTCTCTCTCTCTCTCTCTCTCTCTCTCTCTCTCTCTCTCTCTCTCTCTCTCTCTTACTCACTCTCCATCTGTGTGTTTTGCATCCTGTATCTCTTTCTCCACTTGTCTCACTTGTGTCATCTGTCTTTCTTTTTTTTTCTTAACTGTCTCACATTTATAGTCATCCTCTCAGTTCTATATTAATATAAGTACACAAAAATGAACTCCCACTTACAAAGGGAAAAAGAAGTAGGTGATTATTATTTTGTTCAATCTTAGAGCCTTTACAAATTAGGGCCAAATGTAGCATGCTAATAAATCTCTCTCAAATCAACAGATTTCATAGGGAAATAAGGAAAGGGAGTGAGAGAAAGAGAGAGAGATGAAAACATCAAAATCCTAAAAGTGAGGTGAATTGAAAGAGAGATATGGATAAAGACTTGAACTTGAGTCAAAGCCTTTAATTGTAATGCATTTGCAGAGCTGCTCTCCTGCCATATGGTCTAGCATGGAACATTTAACTTGTCAAGCGTAATGGATTGACCTGGAAGCAGAGTTTCGCTCGGAGCGTTTGCGCCTTTTGGAGGATGTTCTCACTGACTTTATGCTTTCTGTTTCTTTCATCGTCCCGTTCTACGTTGAGACACATGGCCAGATCCCCTTAAGATGTCGTCCTATGCGGAAAGGATACGTAATACCATAAAGTTGTCTTTAAGCATAAACAAAGGTGACATTTTAACTGGACAAAAAAAGGTCAATGACAAGTGAAAATGTAAACGAATGTGCAGTCTATCAGATTGTGTTAATGCATCAGATGTTTCATATTTGCTGGGCATTATTATTATTATTATTATTATTATTATTATCATTATTATTATTATTATTATTATTATTATTATTATTATTATTATTATTATTATATCCCAGCTTTGAGAATTATAAAACTATATCCATATGGTTAAGACTCACTGTAGCAGATATGCTTTAAACATGTGCAACTTTTCCAATGTTAACAGCTCATAAATACATAAAACGATTATCAATTTATGTATTGTGGTATTCAATTTATGGTTCAAGCCTACTCAGTTGCATAACTGGTCATGGTATTTCCATTCCTGTGTGTTGTGAGCGTGCTGACCAATCTTAGATGTGCAGGGTGAGTGTACTCTAGCTGATGAATTCAGACCATCTGACAAATGTGCATATAGAAGTTATCTATCTATCTATCTATCTATCTATCTATCTATCTATCTATCTATCTATCTATCTATCTATCTATCAAACTCACACTGCTTTAATCATGCTTAATCAGTGTGTTATGAGGATAGAAGCTGTTCTGAGATCAGTAGTTAAGAGAAGATTGTCTTTCATCAGTGTGTTATATTAGTGTTCTGAGATCAGTAGTTAGGAGTGTATCCTGTTTCATCAGTGTGTTATAAGGATAGAAGCTGTTCTAAGATCAGTCAGCAGTGGATTAGTGGCATGTTGGACGGTGTAGGTTTCCCAGACTCCTCAGCAGCTGCAGCATTGTGTCTCCCCAGCTGTTTCTGACACATCACCTGCTCATACACACACACACACATACGCACATACACAAAGCCATCATGGCATCGCCATAATTATAGCCACTGAGGGGGGTGGAGGTGGGGGTGTGCATCTATTAGGGTCTTTTGGAAAAGGGAACGCACACACATATACACGTGCAAGCACAGTGGGAAAATTCAGTATTTACATGGTTGGCATTATTTTTCCTGTGTGGATGAGGTGATATCTTAATCTTTAATTAATATCTTGTTTCTGAATCTGAAATATTGTGTTCAGCCTGATTTTTAAAAAGTATAGCCCTTTTCATTTTTTGATTACTTTTCATTAAAAAAAATACCTGAACAATAAGCCAAAAATATATAAATATGGAATTAAATTTTTATTGTCTGTAAGTTTTTTTATATGGCAGTTTGGATCATGCTTTTATTTATTCACTTATTAATTAAAATCCACATATGAAAACTTCTGAAATATCTTCTGCTGTACAAAATTCAGTAACAAAATATGGTTTTGGCAGAGTGATTTGGAAGTTTTAAACACACACACACACACGCACGCATGCACACGTGGTGCCAGCTTAGAGACAGCATTGTGCCAAAACGAAGCTCCTGGCAGTGTTTGAATGGGAAACTATGGGTAGGAGGTGAGAGAAATGCTTTAAATATCAAACCTAAAGTAGGTGTTTCTATTCTTTACTCTGCATCGCAAATGTTTACTGTGCTAAGGCTTTTTTGTATTCACCAGGATTAATCATCAAGAGCTGAATAGACAGATTTTCTAAATAGACCCACAATATTTGTTTTTACAGCCTTAGCTGTAGATGCCATTGTCTTTTTATCTGTATTAATAGATTTTATATCTGTCAATCTCTTTTACTGGGATTTTTGTCACATGTATATACCTCTGTAACTCTTAACACCTTCACATTGATTTGCGGTGTCCATATGTGATCACGCCTACCTGTGTTATGCAAAACTATACAGAAATTATACAGACTCAGAGCTTAATTCACACGTACCTTTGACTCAAGGGATCATGGAAGTGTTTTACTAAAATGTCTCATGTTTTACATAAACGCTTGCTGATTGAATTCACACATTTGTTGTAATGGAGTTCTGTTTGTGAAAAGAGTTGAAATTCTTGTCTGTTGTAATCACTCATATGCTACAGATGTGGTAGATTAAGGAGAGTAGGTTCAAAACAATGCTGGCTTGTTCCTGTAAAAGTCACTTCCTTCATTTCAAATCCAGACAAATCATCCTTACTGGCTCACTTGCGTGAGATCGAAAGAGGTGACTATTACAGTTGGTATTGTGTGTGTGCGTGTGCGCGCGCGTGTGTGTGTGTGTGTGTGTGTGTGCGTGTGAGAGAGAGAGAGAGCGAGAGAGAGAGCGATGCTCTCCCACCAACTGCTTTCATCTCATCTTTGTCTCAGATATCAAACATTCTCTCTCTCTCTCTCGCTCTCTCTCTCTCTCTCTCTCTCTCTCTCTCTCTCTCTCTCTCTTTATTTATCAGATTTTCAGGTTAGTATTAACAGAAAGATATTAATTTTAGAAATAATAATGAAGGCATCCTGCTATTTCTACATGTTGCACAAAACACCTGGCATTATTTAGTATATATATCAAAGTAGTAGTATTTTATATATTGATAAGATTTCAGAGAGGAGAATGCAAAATGATCCTGCCATGAATGATTTTTTTTTTTTGCTGTAGATCGAGACCAGAACATTTGTACATCTGTACATCTTTTGATCCAGGTGTTGGCTTAAGCACAGCTTAAGAAAGAAGAAAGGAGGAAATGTTAGAGTGATTTCAGACGACAGCTATAACACACTTATATAACAGTCTAGAACTTAATAGAATATAGCTAAATTATTTCTGTGCTGAATGATGATTAGGGAACAGTGGGCTTTTTTTTTTCTCGAAGAGCATCAGGGGTGGGTGGGGGATGTGTTTTATAAAGGCATATGGTTAATGCAACAAAAGTGAGAGGAATGAAGGTGTTTGTGTGTGTGTGTGTGTGTGTGTGTGTGTGTGTGGGGGATCTTTTCTACCCCATGGCATTACCTCATACAGTGTGTCACACCACAGCAGCAGCCATCAATTGCATTATCATTACACAAGACAGACCTCTCTCTCTCTCTGTCTCTGTCTCTCTCTCTCTCTCTCTCTCTCTCTTTTCTCTCTCTGTCTCTCTCTCTCTCTCTCTCTCTCTCTCTCTCTCTCTCTCTCTCTCTCCTTCTCTCTCTCTCTTTTGAAGGACTGCTATTAGTTTTATTATACATTTACTCGATAATTACATTATTTGCTTAATAATTTCTTAGGCACACTCCTGAGATCACTACTTGGCTGAAATGCATTTCAAATAGTTATTGACTGAAGTGTATTATAGGATATTTATTCAAACCCCACTAGAAGCATATAGAAAGCAAGGCTTTCCTGTAGAGGTGGAAATTTGCTCTATATAACTTCTGTAATTATTTATATGTATATTTATCACCATGTTTTCCGACGTTTCTCTGGCTTTTACTAGAATACTAAGAATTTGTGTTTGACTAAAAATAGAGTCTTGTATTGTCACTTGTTTAATTAATGAGCCCCGAGCTTAAAGTTCACACCTTTTGAAAGATTCTTGTATTATAGAAAGCTTGATTTTCTTACTGTTTTGATTAAAAAGACTCTTTCTCTATCTGAGTCTCTCGTTATCAGATTCATGTGCCTCAGCTTGCCATAGTCAGGACTAAACAACACTTTGCTCTCACAGTTCTATCAGCTCTATCAGCGGTATGCGTGCTGGGTGCACTCTGAGATGATTTGAGGTAAGAAGATGTCACTGCAGTGTCAGCAATGGTTAGAATCATGCAGTTAGTCTGGATTAAATAATAAAAGAATTCGCTTGAGTGCTCTGTTTACACACAAGCACACTTTGTCTTCAAACTTCTAATATTTCTGTTGTGTTTACAGAACACATCAGTAAATCAACAGGACTTCTGAAATCTTTTCTCTAAAACGTACAGTTACATCTCATCTAGCTATACCATGATTCATTTTTCATATAATTCCTATTATTATATTTACATAGGTTTATTTATTACATTTTTAAAAATAGTTTACTTTGAAAATAAGTTTTATTATTTGAATGCTTTATTAAGTACATCTTGCTGCAATTATGGTATTACTAATTGCAGCAAGCGACTAAAGCTTATGTACCGTCTGCAAAAGCCTGCCTAAGCATGTTGGACAGCTCGCTAGGCCAAAAGAAGCGCTTTTTCTCGTTTTCCCAAGTCCTTGCTGAGGTTATGTAGGATACAAACAGATTTTTAAGGAATCTACTCAGCTGTTTTTTTAAGTGCTGAATTACAATTCCCCACCAGTGTTTGTCTTTAATCTGCTCTAATACTGTCCAAGATCTTTGTCATCCCAAAGCACAAACAATAAAAGTGAGAATTCTACCATGCCATGCTTCCTTTGTTCATTGCAGAGCTAAATAGTATTTACGATTTCATACAGCTTTCTTTTCTTTGTTGGGATTTTGGTGGTGTAAGTAGTTAGTGCTGTTGTTTTAGCAAGCTTTTTTGTGTGTTGTTTTTATGTTTGAAGCACAATGGAAGAGCATTGTTCGTTTGTTTAGGTTTTAGAGTTGTCTAAAAAACACACACGGAAAAGCCTCGTTCTCTTTTTCTATGCTTTGTGTATGTCAGGTATTGTAGATCGCACTCTAAATCCATCCAACAAAAGGGAACGCGGAAATAAAAGCACGGCACTCCTTTGTTTTTGGTTTACGTGATAAACTGCCAAAAAAAAAGACAAAGAAAGCATGCAAAAACAAAAGGAAATCAAAGAAATCAACATTTTTTGTGTAAATTCACAGGTGGAGTCTATTATATATGGTGCGTACATTGCAAACGGATCAATAGATGAGAAAAAAAGGGTGCAGACGAGCAAACCAACCCGCAATCCTCCCCCCAATAAAAGGAAGAAAAAAATTGGATTGTACTCTGGCAAACTGCACACAGTGAATGAGAGGATACGATTTGAGCTCTAATGCCATCCTTATGCGTCTTTTAGTACTTCTCGCCATAGGGCTTGGCACCAACAATGCTGTCACCGTGCCAAGAAAAAACACCGCAGTGGCTGCTGCATTTCAGCAACTGAGGCTTCTCATAAACAAACATGGTCACAAATACACAATTACGCTGTGAGTTTCCGTTTCTCTATCAGAATTACACAATGTTGCAGAAGTTAAATGTCTAGCGAAATATAAATCTATATATGCAACCAAACCATCTAAACAGTGAGTGCCACCCAGAGAGAAACTCCGGTGTTTTTCCTTTGTATAGCACTGTGTGTGTGTGGGGCACTATGTACTACATGTACTATGTTTTTAATAGTACAGTGGCTAAGTTGAATGTCATGGTTTTTTGTGTGTTTTTTTTTTTTTATTGATTTGTGGTGTGGTAGAAGGTGTAGGGAGGGTTTAATGGGGGGCTGTTTCGCATCAGGATGCCTGCCTAGAATGTAATCAAGCGCATTCAAAAGAACTTAACAAGTGCACAGCTCTCGAACATCCCCGGCTGAATTTTAATTTGTTGCATCTCAAGCGGCTATTGCGTATCAATTGGGTTTGCTAACCCCCCCCCAAAAAAAACCAAAAAAAAAACCAAAAAAAAAAAAAAAAAACAAAAAAAGAGACTTAAATAAATAAATAATAAAGATAAGTGCAGCGCAGCACTTCCAATTAGAGAAGAATCAATTTAGGTTTCTTATTTGACCTGTGACTTCTTTGATAGTTCACCTTGCCTTTTTTTTTTTTATATTTTAAAATTATATATATATATATATATATATATATATATATATATATATATATATACAGTATTTGTTTGTTTCTCTCTCTCTTAAATAAATAAATATGTGTGTATATAAATTTGTTTATTTATCTGTTTATTTATTTATTTGATTTTTATTTTTCATCACCACATTTCATCACCTTGGGTTCTGGATATATTCCTGTTGATGTCATGGAAACCATTGTATTATTAAGAATGGTTCATGTCTGTGCTGTTTGGTTTATTGCTTCCAACACACACACACACACACAAACACACACACACACATTTTTCTCTCTCTATTTTTTTCTCTCTCTGTACAACACTTCCATTAGTGTTTTCAGTCATCAGATTTATCCATATATATATACACACACCTATTGAACTGCTTCACTCATCTCATTTTTTTAATTGACTGATGTTTGTTCAGTAA